>JBBPJW010000530.1:0-27130 GCA_038088935.1 Pulveroboletus aff. viridisquamosus
GGCGCACCTCTTCTCACATCCCTTATCCGCGAGGCCTTTGCCTCACTCCTTCCATCCGAGTTATGCATATCCGAATATCTATTTAGGTAATGGAGGCCCTTACGCTATTGGTTTACATAGATAGCATAGTTTAGGGTAGACTCCCTGTACTTGGTCCGTGCGCGGGCCTGACACTATATAAGTCAGGGGGTGCAAGCTGAGGTCTCCTCAGACTTGCTCTCTTGAACCTTTCACCTCTTGTCCTGACTGGATAGATGATCTCAGGGATTAACCCCAGACTAGGGTCCCCTGCAGCTCTCAGCCTATCTCTATAAACCCAGGCTAGGTAGGGTCTAGGGCAGTTCTCACAAGGACTGCCTAGTTCGTGGCCACTAGCACAAAAGCCACACAAGGAAACCGAAACCGACAACGGAAC
Source organism: Pulveroboletus aff. viridisquamosus (assembly GCA_038088935.1). Taxonomy (NCBI): domain Eukaryota; kingdom Fungi; phylum Basidiomycota; class Agaricomycetes; order Boletales; family Boletaceae; genus Pulveroboletus; species Pulveroboletus aff. viridisquamosus. The sequence continues at coordinate 416 of JBBPJW010000530.1, forward strand.
GTACACCAAGGAGTCACCGTAACCGAACCGGGTCATTGCGACCATAACAGATGGCCACCAATGAAAGGTGGCCTTCATTACTCACAAGGAACTCTTTAAACTAACTGTAATGTTCTTTGGACTTACAAACTCACCAGCTACTTTCCAGTGGTTCATGAATAATCCATTTAAAGATATAATTGCTAAAGGATGGCTTGTTATCTATATGGATGATCTCCTTATCTCTTCTCCTGATATTACCACTTACCATGCTTATACTGCCCAAGTCCTTCAATGGATGGCAGACCTTGATCTCCACTTAAAACTAGAGAAATGTACCTTTGATTCAACTTCAGTCAAATACCTCAGAATAATCATTTGCCCTGGCAAACTTGCTATGGACCCTGTCAAACTTGATGAGATAGCTACTTGGCCAACTCCTACCTGTGTCCACAATGTCCATTCCTTCCTCAGCTTTGCCAACTTTTATTGCTGCTTCATCCCCAACTATTTCTTTATGGCTTGACTACTCCTTGACCTCATCAAAAAAGCTTTGGCTTGATCTTGATATCCTTCTTGTTAAGAGGCCTTTAACTCTCTCAAGGCTCTATTCCTCTTTCAGCCCATTCTGCAGCTCCCCAACCACTTTGGCATGTGCAATTCACCAGGTACTTTTCAAGCTATGGTGAATGATATTTTTCATGATCTTTGAGCAGAAGTATTGATCTACATAGATGATATTATTATTTTCACAAAGGATAAGATCAAAGATAAACATTTTCAAGTTGTCCAGGAAGTTCTCCAACACTTACAAGATTATAATTTGTTTCTCAAGCCATCCAAGTGTTATTTCATGCAATCACAGGTCAACTATTTGGATATGGTTATGTCTAAAAAGGGGATACAAATGCAGTTGAACAAGACTCAAGCTATTACTGCCTGGCCTGTACTCTCTATGGTGAAACAGATTCAATCTTTCTAGGCTTGGCCAATTACTACCAGCATTTTGTTCCAGAAATTGCAGAAATTGCTCATTCTCTTTATTGCCTCACTCACAAACATATGCATATGCCATTTGCCTGGAATAATAACTGTGAAACCACTTTTGACCATTTCAAAACCCTTCTTTCCTTTGACCCCCTTTTAGTTTTCTCTGACTTCTCTTGTCCCATTTGGTTGGAAACCAATGCCTCCAGTGTTGCAATGGGGACTGTTCTCTCTTTTTAGCAACTTGACAGGTCTTGGCACCCAGTGGCCTATATGTCACATACATTTACCCTGGCCAAACTCAACTATTCTATTTATGACAAAGAACTTCTTGCTGTTGTCTGCACCCTCAAAGACTGGCATTATTACCTTATAGGTTATTTTACTTTTGAAATCTGGACTAATTACAAAAATCTGGAGTATTGGTATAAACTGCAAGATATCTCTTCTTTTCAGGCACAGTTGCAAGCTTTCCTCACTGAATTTAATTATATTTTTGTTCATAAGCCTGGCACTTCCAATGGCTATGCCAATGCTCTTTCACATTGTTCAGATTATAGCATCCCTGATAACCTTAACAAACATGTTACTCTTCTTTTTTCCTCTGCTTTTGCTTGTAGTATTAATCTTTCCTTTACTTTCTTTGCCAATGTGGTTTCAGCCTCTTGAGGCCTTTTGCTCTTGTCTGCCTGGTGTTATGATAAAGATTATAAAGTATTCAAAAACAAAAATAACCAAACCTTTGTTTCTCTCTCTTTACATTCCACTCTCTTACACCTTACACATTCTTTACTGCTAGGCAGACATTCAGGCCAGCAACATACCTTTCAACTTTTAACCTGTTATTACTATTGGCCTTCCCTAAAAGAGAACATTGCAGAATTCATTTGACACTGTCCCACCTGTGCAATGTCTTCCAGACAAGAACATCCTGCCTCTATTCTTCCTCTTCCTGCCACTTCTTCCCCTTGAGAAGATATCTTAGTCAATTTGGTTACAGAATTACCAAAAGTCAAAGAAAAGAATGCTATTCTGGTAATAGTGAACAGATTTTCCAAAGAAGTTGTTTTTATTCCATGTTCTTCCAATTTTTCTTCTCTTTCTTTAGCAGAACTTTTCAAAGACCACATGTGGTCATGTCATGGTCTCCTTCACTCCATTGTTTTAGATAGAGGACTCCAATTTGTTTTGGAATTCACAAAGGGTCTCAATCAGGCATTAAAGAACTCTCCTAAACTTTTGATGGCATACCATCCCCAGATGAATGAACAAACAGAGCAGATCAATTAGGAATTGGAAAAATATCTGTGCACTTTTGTGGCTAAAAAACAGCAGGACTAGATCAACTGGGTAAAATTGGCTGAGTTTTGCCATAATAATTCATTTTCCTTGATCACTAAAACATTCCCATTTGCCATCATCAAATACTTTCTGTTACGGTGCAAGCCTAATACGATGGTCTCATGTGACCATGAGAACTTTGGAGCACAAGATGTGCTGGTCATGTGATCAGTTGCATGTAACTGTGCGAATGAGTTACCTTACAAGGCAAGCCCCAGGCTAGGGTTAGTAGTCTTTACAAGTATTCCCTTGCACTAAAGTATAGGTCATGTGATATGGCTGGATCCCCGATGGGATCCTAGATCAGTCCCCAATAATATCTCTTCAGAGATTAGGATCTGATCTGTGGCAGAGATCTAGATGAGATCTCCTCAGCCTCCAGGTGGCCATGCCACTTTCACAAGATCATAACCGGTGTGCTTCCATTCCACCCACATCCTCATGGTGTGGCAGCTTCTCCCCTTCCATCCCTGATCCGCGAGGCCACTGCCTCACTCCTCATCTTTGCCCCATGCATCTTCCATCCTATCTATTATGAGAGGCTGAGATATTTACACTACTGGTGTTCCATAAGTAGTGTAGTCTAGGGTAGGCTCCCTGTACCTGGTCTGTGCATGGACTCCAATAGTATAAAGGCAGGGAGTGGTAAGCTGAGGTCTCCTCAATCTTACTCTCTTGTCTCTTAGGAGATTATACAAGGGATCTCTATGATCTCCTGGCTGTCCCTTCAAGGGATCCCCCTGAGCTCTCTAGGGTTATTTGGCTCTGACTTTCTCTATTCGCCTAGTTCAGGGCCACTAGCATAAAAGCCCTAGCAGTAGCAAGGAAGGCGCTCACCAAGGTGTTCAAGAATCAAGGACTATGGGGAGTATCCATAACACTTTCCTCCTTATTTGGGCTTTGAAGGCCCTTCTCCATTCTTAGTGTTTGTAACCCAGTTGGATAAATTCTTTTTTACAATTCAAGAATCATTGAAAAAGGCTTAATCTTCCATGCTGGAACATAATATCAAATCATTTTATACAACTTTCTGTCCTGATAATACTATCATGTTATTCACAAAAAACCTGTCTCTTTTATTCCCCTCTGAGAAACTTACCCAATGATGGCTTGATCCTTTTCAAGTCCTGGACATTCTTTCAAATGCAGTGTGTCTCCATTTTTCCTCCACCATGAAAATTTATCTGGTGGTTAACATCAGTTATGTTAAGAAGTCACCTGAACCTCTGGTGGACCAAGAGGTCATTACTCCTGGTTTAATTGTTATAATGAAGGAGGGATATGCTAAGTATAAGGTGGAGGCCATTATGGACTCATAACTTCATTGCAGTAAACTGGAATATCTTGTCCATTGAAAGAACTACTTTTCTAATAATCAAACTTGGCAATTACCCTCTGATATGGCTAATGCTCTAGAGATGGTGGCTAAATTCCATAAACTGCATTCCTCTATTCCTTACCATTTTATTATTATTAATCCTCCTGCTTTTGCCCAACTCTTTTACCTGTATGAAACTTTCACTTTCAAAATTCTACTATGATTCTCTTGTCTGGAATCCAAGAGCTAAAAAGGGAGTAGTATTATAACACATTTTTTCATTTTTTACATCACATGACTTTATCTTATCTTTCCACATGGTTATCTAATCTTTTATCTTATCAGGGAATGTGACAAGTCACATGACTCAGGGCACAGGATTAGCCTCATGCCTTCAGACCCTACAGGATTAGTTTTATTTCCATTGCTTCTTTTCTTCTCTTCCATTTTCAAAAGCTGGACTCTTGATGGTTCTCAAGAATGCTTCTCTTCTCTCTGATCCCCATGCCACATATATGGGAACATTTCCATCAAGGACTTGGTTCATGTGCATTACTATAGCCTATAAATACTGTAGCTTTACTATCTCAAAGCCCTTAGCTTTGAGCCTTTGAGCACTTGTATCTATCAGGTGTTAACTCATTGCTCCCCTTACTCTTCTTTTCTTTTCTTAAGAGTTAGTGACACATCAATCTTAGTGTACATAACAATTACTCTTAAGCTATGTGCTGGCTAGTTTCTGTTTCTCTTATTCTCTGTCTATCTAATGATACTTAAAATTCTTCATACATACTTCCACATCCTTCCAACACAACTCTGTAGTTCTTCTAACCTTATTTCCTGTTTCTTGCCCTTCTCACTTATTCTTTGTCATCCTTTAGTTTTATCTTCTAGTTTCATCCTGGCATAACATTGTCAGTGTCATATCTGACATCTCTGTTCATATTCAGGTTGCACTGCATCTGCTCTCATTTCTGCAACAACTCCTGTTTCATCTTCTTTCCCTTGTTCAATAATCTGCTTCTCCATGATATAAGTACTGTAGCTCTGTATCTTGTACCTCAGTTTAAATATCAACATAACTCAGCACTCTCTCCCTTTGTCTCTAACTCCTCTTCCAACCTTGTAAGCAGGCCATTTGCCCTTACTCTCTAAACTCAAGTCTCTATAACTTACTCCAATCCTCCAATCCCCTTCAAGATTTAGGGCACTGGAACTAGTGTAAAGGCACATCACATAGGATGAATCCAAGCCCCATTTGATCATCACTTCAGAGTGTTCCAGAGTGAATCTGAAGTGTATTCTTGTTTAACAATTACCAGCTCAACAACTATATACTCTTTAATTTGTTCAGCTGTGTTTATAGTTCCATCTATATTATAAACTGGTATTGAGCAGGGCAAGATGTAAGTCTCAATGCCTTTACAAGTGATAAGTGATTTGTTAATAGAGGAGCTGGTGCATCCCAAGTCAATGAGGGCCATCATAAGTAATTTCCAGAAGTCTAAGAGAATAATTTCTGTCTCAAGCTCAAGAGAATTAGCAGATTGTTCCAATCATCAAGTATAGGCTGGTTTTCATTGCATTTTTAATAGAGTAATCTGGGCAAGATCTTTATCAAGGTTCCTTAGATCTTTCAATAGCTTGAGTGTAACTTCCAATAGTCAAGAATCATGCACAAATATTCTTATGTGCTAAAGGGATTTTTGCTCACTCTGGATCTCATTAAGATCACAGATCCAATGAATGAATTGCTAATCCACAGAGTTTAACCAGTGTGAACATGGATTGCTTGATTTATTAACATAAGCTGGTTTACCTATGGTGGTAGCACACAGCAGCTAAGCCCTGCACTCTTAGGATATACCACCTTTGATTTGGACTGCAGCACTCTGCAGCTAAGCCAGCCTTTGCAGTATGGACACCTGTGCTAACACACAGTCCATTTCTAATGTGTATAATATACACAGAAATTCAAATATCTCTTGTCTTTCTAAGTCTTTCTCAGGTTTTTTATACTTCAGTTTATTAACAGTCAAGATATTGCATTTATTATAGCTATCTTTATGAACTGGGGGAGAAACCATATTCACTTTGAGAACCTTAGTGCAACTCTTTACTGGGTCCTGTTTGAAAAATCCAACTTTCTTATCTGCTTAAAAAGATCCTTGCTTATGATATATCCTATTTCCTTCCCTTTGAATTCTATTTTTCATATTCTATGAGGGTAAAAGGGATATGCAGCACAGGGCCAAAAACCTGAATATCTGGTGTACTTTCCTTCTGTGCAAGCTTTTCCAATGTCCATCAGAATCCCTTGACCCAAAAACATTCCAGGTTAATTCAGATATATTATCTCTACCTCAGCCCTGGGGGTACTTGCTACCACTGGGTATGTTTGTTACATCTTTGGCATTCAGATCTTCCTCTGAGGCTCTCAAGACTTTATTCAAGCCTTTTGAATGCCAATTTCTTGCAGAACAGCTTTGACATTGATAAGGACTGAGTTCCACTTAATAATATTATAGCAGTCCAGTAGTGCCAGGCTGGACCACTTGACATACTTAATAATATTGCTATGAATTCCATCCCAAGTAATGCCTACCAGCATGTAACCATTTGCTTTGATGTCAAATTCTGCTTTAATTACCAACTGTTTCATTCTGGTAAAAAAGTATTTCACAGAGTCTTTTTCTTGCTTCAATTTCATTAACTCTTTTTTGGCATCATGTTGCAGAGTGACTGGTCTATACTTCCTGCAGAGTTCTTCTGTGAATTCCTGGAAGGTCTAACTTCCAAGTATGCCTTGATTATAATATAAGTCCAAGTATCAGCCAGTAGCATTAACTTCTCACATATGCAATAGAATAAGAAGTATCTTCTGTTTATTAGTGGACTTCTCCTCAAACCCATCAATATACTGCTCAACTGTTTTCTACCACTGAACAAATGATGCTTTGCCTTCCTTGAAGACATCCAGCTTGGCTGAGATCAATTTTCCAAACTTTAAGGGTAGCTCATTTGTCTGAGAAGTGGCTGGGGTTGAATAAATAAGATAATGTGGTAAAATGCCAGTCATTGGAGAAGATTGGGGCAGCAGGTGGTAAATAATGATATTTAAGGATGGCACATGAGAAGGTAGGGTAGGATTGGCTATTTGTAGAGGCAGGAAAAATGGGGAAAGATAGACTAATAAGAGTCCACTAATACCATTCTGTGTACTGAAGAAGAAACTCTTCCATGGAGAGGACTAGTGGAATGGAAGTGGGTGGAACTGGGATTTGTGCTGCAGAGATGGAATGGAGAGAACAAGGAACTGTGATGGTAGCCATGACAGGAGTATGGGTTTTGGTGTGAGATTGAGCATGAGAGGCAGCATAATTGGCAGAAAAGGATGGATAGGGGCAAGACATTGTTTATTACACTAGAATGTTGAAATAGCAACTAGCATGCAGGAATTGATAATGATGAGGTTGGCCAGACTCACTTGAAGCAAGCTGGCAGTAGAGCTGGTTATTGGAAAAAAAGAGAAAGAAGGCAAAAGACAAGAAAGGCAGGATGCTTGAACTTGAAGAGGAGAAAATGCCTGAGCAGCTGAAAGAGACCTTTAATGTGATGGAGCAGGAAACTTCTGATAGAAGTCAGTGAAACAATTGTCACTAACCCTTCTGGCTGGACAAGGTCTCTACTTGTTACTGATGGAGTAGTTAACCAGAGAACCATGTGTACTGTCTATTCTCAAATGTCATGGCTTAGGCACCACGGAACCCCCCTTATGTACTATGGGGAACAGCAACATTATCCTAATTTATAATGGCAGATAATCATATGTATAGCATGGGCTTAGTGCTAGTTCTATTATACTGAAAGTGTTGAAATTTTATTCTATTTATTTTATTCCTCTTTACTCTCATTCTATCTCATACTTTCATGCCTCTGGGCCATTCATTCCTTGAGATCCCTACTTTCCTTTCTAGACATACACCAACCATTTTCATTACATAATCATGTCATTCTTTTTGACTATGGACACTGCCATGTTGCACCTCAGTCTTTTGTTCATATGAAACTGAGGTAAGGCCACTATACACTCATTACATTCATTAGCTGAACAACACCCACAAGGTTTCCTTGTGTATAGTGTGATATCCTCTACAATGCACCTCACAAAAGAAAGATCTTGAGCAACTATATCTATGTCCTTGGTGTGCACTCCTTCTGCTGCTAAGACTACTTCTGAAGCCTAATATTTGAATTAGAGGCTAGGAAAACTAGACAAGAAGAATATTGGGTCTAGGAACTTGTGAAAACCTTAGAGATTCAAGCATATAAGACTGGAGAACTCCAGCTTGAACTTGTACCCTTTTTATACCATTGTATCTTGAGCACAGACCAGGAGAGTGTGCCCTGCCCTACAGTAGTATATAGTAAGCTGCCCAATGGCAGAAAGAGAGTAAAAGTCTAGAAATACATGAGAAATATAGGTGGTATGAGATCATAAGCTAAATTAGCCTAGATCTAGTGAAATGTGAAGTGGTGAAAGATAAAGAGGTGAAATAGTGAAGAGGTGAAGAGGTGAGAAGGTGAAAGGGTGATAAATAAAATAAAGAGGAAAATGTGCATTATAACAAGTCCAATCTCTGTTCATAGAGAAAATGGGTCTCTCTTTGAGCCTAGAGTCCAGCTGTGGTGAAACAAGATAAGACAAATGTGAAGAGCACTGTCAAGAGTATTGAAGTCAATATGAAATTTAAGATAACAATAAGAGGGAAATGGACAAGTGTTTCTTTGAAATTATAACAAGGATCTCACAAGAAAGTACACCAAAGGGACATACTTAGTCCTGTAAGAGAATAAAATTCCAAAGATGAGTTCTGAATACTTTACATTGAATCTATATACTGTAACTCTTGTATGCTAGGCACTATACACATGTAATGTGGAACTCTGTACATGTGGTCACATGTGGTGTGTTCCATCCAAACATATGTGCTCTGGTATACTGAATAAGCTTTTATGGAATGGAATGACTTATGTAAGATAAGTAAATTCAGGTACACTTCATATACCATATTAAAGTTATATATTGCAATGGTTTTGAAGGTTACTGTATTATAACTCATTCTCACAGAAAAACTTGGAAGGAGCAGCAATTTCTTATTACCAGGCCATTTCAAAGTGCAACAAGCATATCAGTGAAAGCAAGCTTACTCCAGTGCTCTGATATGTAGGTGTTTTGCTCCCTTTTATTCTTTTTACTGACATGGGATTGGATTTATTATCAATACTATTTGTGTGTGGTTCTATTCATAAGCTCATAATATCATACACTTCCTGTTCCATCCATTCATTTACCCTAACTCCCCCTCCAATGATTTTCCCAGACTAATTATTACTTTCAAGTACTATTTCAAATACTATTTACTTACTTTGACATGATTTTTTAATGCAATTGATTGCTTTCGTCACCCAAAATGTGTGAGAGCAGGACATAGCAGAAAAAGTAGGGAAAAGCAGTCAAAGTCATTAAAAGCACATTCAAAGCAAAGCAGAGAGATCTACTTTGTGTAATCTGAGACATGACCTACTAAGGTATGACAAAGTAACGTAAAGTACGCGAAAAGTATCTAGTGAAATTGCTGCTGTTGAGCTGTTGATTGGGTACGCGTCGTACCATACGCCGTAGCTGCAGTGATAACGCTCGGGGCAGCATGAAAATCTGGCGTTCTTCGGAAACTCCCCACCGAACAACGGTGAAACCATTGTTGGACCTCCATATCGCCAAGGGTCAGTCTGACCTGACAAACCAATAGCCGTGTAAGAAGCTGTGAACCCCGAGCGCGTACAAACTCCATTACTAGTGTGGTATACGACTAGAATGTATGTAGGATACAACTCCGACAAAGGTGAGTGCGTGCCCGAAAGTAATGAATGAGTATTAGTAGCGTGAAAGTACATGTAACATGCGTTATCCACGGAACCTCGTAGCGGGGTGTGTCTGTCTAGAACGTGGGGTCGCTTTGGAACTTGGGATGTCCTCCACGATGTCCACTTCGCCTTCAGAAGACAGTGCCTCCACTTCCAATGCAACCCCACTTCTTCGCTTACTCGCCTCTTCTTCTCGAACGGTCTTCTCATCCTTCCATTCCTGTGAGAGCTGTATGATCCGGGATGCGAGATCGTCCCGGAACGGCGGAATTTCTTGGTCCTGCCACATCTTCTTACGTTCGGAGCCTGACATGGTTCCCCTCATCTGTCATTGGAGTTGTAACATCTCCTGTGGTTGGTGCGAATATCACGTACAGAGAGAATGCGCTCCAAGAACGCCGATGGTGCGTTCATGAATACCTTCACAAAATGAAGGAGGTATATTCCGCAATCCCAGGTGTTTGGCTGGACGGGAACCTGCACCCAGATGAGGTGTCACGTGTCCGGATGGGCGGAAAGATAGTATACCTGGACTTGTTTGCCGACTGCATCACGCACTTCGTCGAAGTTACGTTTATCCTTCGCCTCCGACATAAGGTATTGCTTGAGGACTTTGATGGCTTGGGGATGTCGAGTACCAAGGGAATCGAGAGTAAAGATGTAGGTCCTGGCGGGACAATGATCAGGGATCAATGTGAATGCTGATTTCAGCCTTCAGAGGAGAAACATACCGAGGCAAATCCCCGAACGGAGACTGCATTACAGCTAGCATATCGTCTACCTCGGCTTCTTGCTGTTGATCCTCTCCACTGTCTTCGTTGTCCACGGCAACAGCAGGCTTAACGTCCCCTGGTTTGGATATGGGTCCATAAAACTGGTCCACTGGTATACCTGGTGATGGCCTTGACGGTGAAAATTCCAGTGCGTCAACAGTCTCGCGTTTCGAGTTTTGAACAGAAATGTCCTCCTCGTCGATGTCCATATTATCTGAGGTTGGATATATCAAATCTGGGGATGAATCCCGATTGGGTGTCTCAAAGGATATAGCAGAAACTAGTTCTGGCACAGCACAGCGCTCGTCAGAGACCATGATAGGAACGTCATGCGGCTCTTCGCTTCCGACCGTACTAGGCGTTATGCGGGAAGCATCCACGGAGGATGTATCAGCTTCAGGATCTCTTGTGATAACCTGCATTGTGGAACTCGATTGGCTCAGCGATACCTTCGTTAGCGCAAGTTCAGAAGTAACATCAGCCTCTACACTGGCTCTAGTACGTCCCTGTCCTTGCTTTCGCTTTCGTGTCAATCGCGCATTGGAAAGGTGAGACGATGGAAGAGGTGGGTTTAGGGTATGTCCAGGTTCATAAATGATAGCGAGGTACCAATGGATACTAGGAGTAGCGTGAGCGAACGGCATGTAACTTCGATGAATTGGGGTACTTCTCGTTGATGGGAACAATGACATATTTCTTCGCGAACAGATCAACCTTAGAGGTCCACTTACGCACGCTTCTATATCCATCCTCCGGGCTACGAATAGGGTAAGCTATGAGAAGGTCGATAAATTGCATGAAGAGCCGCAACAAACTTCTTTCTGTTGTTAAGCTTCTTGTAGAAAAAGGAACTGAAAACGTGAATTTGCTCCGCTAGTGCTGGGTCCTTCTCACGGAGATCGTTAAGCCAAAGCCTGGACACTTCAGCATGCGGGACTCTCAACTAGTGTGGAGGACTCACTTGAGGCCAAACTCTATGAGGGTGTCGTTAAGGTACTCTCCAGGTTGTAGCCTCCTAAGATCACTTTGCATGATGCTGAGCGCTCCGGTACCAGTTGGGGGATACATCAAAATACTAGACACCGATCTTGAGAAGGATTGTCCCACGACACACATAAGACTCACGGTTCGTCGGGTTCCGACTGCGCCGGTGGTGGAGGTGAATTTCTCGAAGATCGGATTGTGGATTGTCTCACAGAGCGACGACGTTTCACAGATGGACCCGAATCACCGTTCAGAGGTTTGCTGAAAGAAAGAGGGTGAGGAAGTACTTGGTATTGATTTGTTTGTCTTACGACTCAGGACAAGACGTCCGCCTCTTAACGGAGGCCGAGGAACCAGGAGTGACAGACCGAGCGAATACTGACCGCTCGTCTTCGATGTTTTCACTATGAATTCCCTTCCCTTTTCTTGACTCGGTTTGTTCAAACATCGCAGCACATCGAGATGCAAACTCCCAGATGCTACCACCCGTGGATGGCCTGAGAAAAATTGTGATCATGCTTCAACGCAGGACAACATTAGCGCTAACCGAATGACTTCAATAGCCGAGCCTGGAAATGATTTTCGGACGCCAGTGACGAACATCTGGTAGCTCGTGAGGGAGAAACCTCGTTCTTTCGCAGTTGAGAAGAGAAACGTTAATACCTCCTTACCGCGGTCTCCCCCTGTGATACCGACACAGGATACATTAACAAGATTATGAAAAACCTGGCTTGGTGTCTACATACCTCCCTTGAATCCCTTGTATTCGCGTTCAGTATCCTTCCATTCTTGGTCTTCTCTAGTGACAAATCGAACGACGACATTCTCTCTCAGTCGTTCAGACGAGTCATTTACAATCTGGCGGGACCATCACCGCTAAATGGAGCGCAGAAAACAACGGAACAAATTACCATCACTGAACGGACACCTCCATCGAGCTTAAAGTCGATTTTTTGCGAAGGTGAGCGACCCCACGTTACCCCTATCCGTTTCCGAGTCAACTCATATACTAGCTCAAGAGGCGCAGATTCGGAATGTTGGAAAAGGTGATGACCTAAGCACCAGGCTTCGAGTGGCAAAGTCGCAGTTTTCTGGCGTGCAGAATTCAGGAAGTTAGACGAGGAGGTTCCAACGTGATCGTATATGTCCATGCATTTGTGATCGTTAGATGCACCCTAGCAGAGACGGCTTGAGATACAAACGTACGCTTGACTGTTACCTTGTACTTACCTCACTCCTCTTCTTCATCCTACCAATAACCGTTCCAGTTGTCAAGTCGACAGAATCCACCCCTTTCTTAGCAGAGTGCTGCGTAGCTGCCGGTATGGGCCCAGACTTACTCTCGAAAAGCTTCCTACGTTCCTGCACAATGGCCTTGGGTATTTCTTGTACCTTCGTGGCATTAGACGAGTGACTCATTCGTGGAGGCGGTGTGAACTCTTCAATTTCTTCTTCTTCCTCCGAACCCTCCACGATAAGTTCGGATTTTTCCTGAATGTAATTATTCCTCTTCCCTTCATTCGACGCATATAAGCTAGGATGAACCTCGAAAGGATGGTCGACATTCTGTCTCTGAGGTAGAAGACATATTGGATCCGGAGACGACGATTTAGGGCGACTGGAGACTCGTTCACCAAGATCGTCAGAGACAGCTCCAAGATCGATGATCTCAGCGTCGTTTGGAACGGGATTACCGCGACTGTTGGGCGCAGGTGGCGCCTCGATGACTTGAATTTCAGGTTCAGAAGGATTGGTACGAAGAGCGGGTTTTCTAGCATATGACGTGGATGCGCCATTGTGTGTTACTGATGAGGAAACACTAGGATCAAGCTTTTGACGCTTCCGCGTACGAGAACCGGCGTTGTACACATCAGGAGCCTTTGCCAAAACGGACTGGCCTATGTTGGGATTGCCTAGGCGGCGGGATTGGCAGAGAGTGTTTGTCATTCGAGTGTATGGGTTGTCTTGAGGGCGTAAAGGTCGTTGGGAATGCTAGTGAGCAAGAGTAAGATGGTTTGGGCTGGATCACACTGGAAGCTGTTTCTCACTGCTTCGGCGGCCGGGACTGGTACTGGTGTTGGAGGGTTTTTCCAGGGATCTCTGAAAGAACTGAAGGGACGGATGAAAACGAGAGTCGAGGGTCTTACCTCGAAGTGCCAGAGGCGTCCCTATGGCTGATTGGGACCTGAAATGGCCTCTGAACCATCATGGATTTGCTCCTGTCAGGGCCGAACCCTGCCATGGAGCGCGTCAGGCGATGCTCTTGATCGTGAAGTGCGTCGTGCAGCAGGGGCCAGCCAAACGCGGGAACTTCGCGGTGCACTCGATCCTTGGGGCTAAATTCATCGTACTCAACCCGACGTCCTTGTCGTCTCTGCCTACTACCGTACAGGCGCACTTGGTGACCCAGAGAGTTACACACAGAGACTAATATCGTTAATCTACCCTCCGAGCAGCTTCAGCAAGCGATAGAAATCCGCAACCAAGTACAAACTCCCTGTGACGACAACTAGACGCTGCTCCTTGTGGGCAGCTTGTCCAGCCTCCGTCCACTCGAACGCACTCTGCAACTGACGGTCCACGGGAAGGTCATCCGGTGCAGTCCAGACATCTTCATCTCTGAGTCGGACTATCCGCTGGACTGTTTCTCGTATTTCTGACGGCGGGACGCAAGTCAGCCACGGCATACCATCCGGGGTGGTGTATCGCAGGGCCGCAACCCTCACTCTGGTCAGGGAGCCTCGGGAGCCATGTGGCAAAAAGATTGGAGACAACGTGTCAAGAGGTGCTTTCGGTGGTGAGTGAGAGAGTGCGATGATGTACGCTATGTGCAATGTCGACCCTGGCTCGAGTTGAGTCACAAGTCCGGAGATATAAGATGCAAGAGCTTCTGCAGAAGCGGCATTATGGGATCCGTCCACCAAGACGACCGATGGATCAAGAGTCGAGCCCACCACCACCGGACGGGGTAACGTGTGGAAAGTGAGCCTGCCAGGCCAAGAAACACTCTCTATCCCTACACGAATAATTTCGGCAGTGATCCGCTCAGAAAGGGCGGGCGTGTATGTCACCAAGGTAGAGATGACGGTCAAAGAGAGTGACAGGTTATCGAGCTGATGAGTGCCATACAATGGAAATTTAGCGCGAATCGGTGAAGCAAACAGGGTCGAATGAAACTCGATGGGCTGTCCCAAGGGAGGAACAAAGGGGCGCTTGGAGGGAGAGAAATGGTATTCCTCCCCTAGGTGCCATGGCCGGACGGGCATGCTGACGACGAAATGCCCACGTATCTCTGGGCCCTCGACGACGCGTCTGGCAGAGACCCCGACGTTTGGGTACCTTTGTGTGCCAAGAACAAAGGGTTTCCCGGACCTTGCGATTCCAGCTTTGTGTTCTGCAATGGATTCGACTGTGTCTCCGAGAAACCTTTGATGGTCCAGGTCGACGGCTGTGAGAACAGACACGAGGATGCATTCGTCTGGAATGACATTAGTTGCGTCGTGCCGACCACCTAATCCGACCTCGACCACGACTATGTCAAGCTTGGCAGCTTCGAATATCTGCAGCGCCGTCATGGTTAACAGCTCAAAAGGGGTGGCAGCGGTGTTGAGGTGCTGATCTGCAGCGATGACCAGACTGCGGGCATGGTTGTAGACAGACGGCGAGACGGGCTGGCCATCGATGCAGATAGAGTCATGAACGGAGACAAGATGTGGGCTGTTGAACCTGCCGACAGAGAGTCCAGAGGCGTGCAGAATGGAAGCAACGATACTTGTGACACTCCCTTTACCGTTTGTTCCCGCAACGTGGACCGTTGGTCGCCTGAATGGCTCCAGGTACACCGCCAGCCGTCTGATCCGTTCCAGACTGAGATGAATAGACATCCTTTCGTCAACGCTGTCTTGCGCGAAAACTCGCTGCTTTGTTGGTCGAGTAACAAAGGAGATCGGGACTTGGAGGCCCTTTGTCCTTCTAGGCCCCACCCAGTATATAACCCAATCTCCCGTCCTACACGAGGATGCCAGTCTTTTCCCCATGTACGAAACAGAAATCGACGTTAGTCCTAAACATATTTCTTCGTTCGCTGCCACTTCTGACCGCCATGACTTACTAGGATGCCATCAGACAACTCCAGGCCGGCTCCACCAGCGCTCCTGCTGATCTGACACTCATAGCCCTTACATCGGCTTGTACTTTAGAGCAATACCATCTGATCGCATCTGCCATTTACGCCATCCTAGATAAATCCCACCTTCAGGCCTCGAGGAAGGATGGGACCCCTCCTGTCCAAGAAGCCTTGTGTCTCGCGGCCCTGGGCCCCATTATCGCGAAGTGCCTTGCATTTCCAGGGGTGCACGGCATCCTCCAGATTCTGGGGCTCCGCTGGGCTGAGCTCCATCAGTGGGTCCTATATCTGAAAAGCGACTTCGTTGACAAAGAGAGTGTTGACCTTTCATTTCGCCTCCTGGCCAAGAGATGCATTGTCGATTTCCTGGGAGTCTGCAATGACTCCTTCCTTCGCCACATGTTCAAGCCTATCGTCACGTCTCCCGGTATCGTCGCCACTCTTTTTTCCTTATGGCGCTTGGAGACCCAGGACAATAGGTTTTCTCTCACTGTCGATCCATTATCTCGGCCTACGTTCCATTCACAGGCAACCCTGGACTCCTGGATGTGTGCGTTCTCAGAGTGGGAAAGGTGGGACTGGTCCGAGATCCTCCGCCCCTTCGATGGCAAGACCGACGTCCTCGCTGTCACCGCTTTGGACCGCCTCCGACAAGATTTTGCACGTACACCAATTAACTATGACCTCATTATATGGGACATCCATCTCATCACAACCCTTTCTGTCAACGAGGTTATCCGCATTCCTCTTCTTATGCAGCGCTCGATGACAATCCTTACAAATGTCATTAATTCGATGGTGGACCGGTACGCCAGTACCGACCAACGTTCCCTCGTTGCCAAGTGTATATCTTACGGATATTGGTATGTCCGTGCTTATGTGGAGTCCACGGAAGGGCTACCTTGGGTCACGCAAACTATCGAAGCAGGCCTTTTGTCCGCTATGCTCTCTACAGAACCATGGATCAAACACTTGAACGGACCGGATAGTGAAGACTGGGAACCGTTGTTTCTACTACTTGGGCAAATAATCCCAGAGTACTCGATATACAGCTCCGTTTTGAGGCCCATAGTCAAACAGTTGACAGCGATTACCACAGCTGACTTACCGGGGAAACTCGATAAAGACAGCTTGCTGTTCCAAACATGGACCGTGTTCCAGACGGTCGTTCAGAACAGAGTGGCAGCGTATGAGTTGACTGTCAGCAACCAGACGTATATCGAATCATGCCAAAATACAAGGGTATGTCAACCACATTCTTCTCCCTCCTCCGTAATATCTACTGCCTCATTACCCAGTGTGGCAAGTCTGGGCCTCCTGGGTCATTTAAAAGCTGCTCAAGGTGCCTTCACGCTCATTATTGCAGCAAGGAGTGCCAAGTTTACGACTGGAAGAACGGCGGCCATCGAAAGTATTGTCGCGACATTCAAACTCGTTGTGCAGGTGAGTCAGAGAAGGTTCTGGGTATCAGATGTTGATCACTACCATAGATGGTCTCCTATCAATCCTACCGAAGCGCGACATTCATTTTATCGACCGCGTCATCGTCCAAGACCTCACTTCCTTCCGGGATCGCATTCAAGGCGCCGCCATGATCCTGGACCTCAACCCAGTAGTCATCGAACTTGATTACACAGAAGTCCCGGTGGAAGTTGACATCGGTTCTATACACACAATGCCAGTAATCAAGGCATGCCAATGCGATCTCCCTCTGCACCAGAAATGGGATCACATGGTCCAGCTTGCACAGAAGTCGGCGTCGAAGAAGCTTCTCGTGCGTGCGCTCTTGCCTGGAGGCACGTCTGAAAGGGTGAAACTCCAGTGCCTACCTCTCAGACGAATTCTCGGAGATGATACCCCTGTGACAGATGAAGAACCGATGTCTGGGTTCGAGGGAACGTTCGATTTGTTATATTCACGTACCGGGCAGTCGTTTGGTGCTGTGGATGCCGCATTTCCGAATGAGGCGTTGAGAGCAATGATGGAGGGAGGAAAATTCTGATCTGACCATTGACTACGTTGATAGTACCACGTAAGTAGATACATGTCATTTAATAGAACTCGTCCTCAAATTGTGTGCAGTCGTTTCATCTATTGGATGTATGATACTACTGCCAACTTTTCCTACGGTGCCCTAGACAGTTTGGACGCTAGTACTCACCAAACCCGGGAGTAAAGTTAGCGAGCAATAATGTCCCCGGGACGAAGCATATAGGATGTGGATGTCCAGGGTAGTCAAGTGTGAGGAAAGTCCGGTCGATAAATCATAATAGATGGGTTATCGTTATAGTATGAAGAGTGTGTCGCGATGCAGTGGTATAGGCATCAAAGCCAATGAAGTAATGAGCAATTAAAACAAAGGATCAAGAACATGTATTGGTCAATCTATTCAACGGGAACGAGTAACCGGCTTGAGCCCAAGTCGTAATGTTTGGATTGCTATAAGCGTTTAGGTGTCTAGAAGCACTCTCCTTAGACAACAACGCTCGAGAAGTGCTAGCCATCACGTACGAGTTGATATATGCTGCGGTCGGGTAATCGGGGGGGTCGCACGTCAATGCATTTTGTAGTCCTTGCCGTTGATATAGGCGGACGTAGTCAACATACATTGTACTAGGGAACTGCAGGGCATTGTAATCTGCACCCTGAAAAGAAGCTAAAGAACTATCAGTAACCCTTTGAACTCACACGAGAGAATCCTGCTCACGAGACATGCCTAAGTTGAGGATAATGAACTGCCAAAGCATCAGTCTAACTACATTCCAACATTGATCAAAGAACTGACCATCGGTTCCTCGGGAATCAGTCTCGAACTAACCTCTGAGGTCGAATCAGATCCAACCGAGGCTGACGTTATTTTCCAGGTCTGCGCGCTTTCGCTGTACCAAATGATGTATCCAGAGGCCCGGTTACTGGGGTTTGACCAGTACTCAAATCCATATGTTGCATAGTGTTGTCCACCATAGTTTTGACTATCGACGTTAGTCAATGCGGATAGAGCTTGCTGATAAACGGCGCCTTTGTATGAGTTCAAGACAGTGATCGCCGAATCGTTGATTGTAGTCGCTGGGGATGCGTTGTTGAACTGGTATTGGTAGTTATAGGGGGCAACTTGGAAACTCTGGGAGACTTGTCCTTGGAACGGTATTGAACTCAGACTTATTTGGGCTTCCAAGATGTCGATTTCGGGTACCCCACGGCCCACATATCCAGAACTTGTCGTTGGACCAGGATGGTCCGAATTGGGGCACGTACAAGCAGAAAGCCGTTGGCCAGGCTGGTAGCTCAGCGGCCCACCACCACTACCACCGGTAGCAGCCGCTGCTGGAGTTCCATCGTAAGTCTGGTTGGGAAGCGTTCCCAGGTCGCAGCTATCATAACTGAACGGCCATGTGCCTATGAATAGAGACGGATGAGCGTTCTGTCGCAATAACAATAGGCATGGAAGGGGGAATCGCACCTTCCGTTGTTCCACCGTAGCCAGGGCGTCCCTAACACACCGGTAAGATCCGACAGTCGATCGATCGAAAGGAACATACCAAATTACCCATGGTCCATGCGCCTATCAGTGGTAAGAGGCGAATAGAATACAAAAGTAAACGAGGTACTTACCAGGCCAAAACCCTGGAGCCTGGGATGATCCTGGAAGGCTGAGGCTAACTTCGAGATAACCAGTGGTAAAGCATAGCTTGTTCCACGAAGTCACCATGCCTTGAAGACAAGATTGACAATGGAACAGACCCTCCACAAATCAACCACATACCACTCATGAAGTTTAAATTGTGGATGGGTTGTTCGGTAATTGTGATTGCCAGCTTTCCATTTTGCGTTGTCACCGCCTTCATAGGTCATTTAGAGATGATCATCATGCCTGATCAGGATATCGGCCTACCTGAGGATTATACCATTCCAAGTCACCTGTGGACCTGAGCATACACGGTGTGAGCACCCAAACCACCTTTGCGTCCGGTGGTCGATGGAACTTACCAGTAATGCAAGTCGACTGCCTCCCAAAAGGGATCATCCCCTGGCCAGAAAGTTCGACCGTCCGTGTTGAATTCATCGCTAAACACGAGTTCGTATGTATCACCATCGCTACCAACCCGATATTGTGCGGACGAAGGTGTTTCGGGATCGATGAGTCTCGGGAGGCTGGGAAGATTTGGTACTTGACCGGTATAGTTAATACCGCCGAGGTTGTACCCAGACGAGGAGGAGGCGGCTGTCGTGTAATAGTGGATGATAGGGTAGCCAGCAAAGAGAGTGATCAGGCCAGTCATAAGGACAAGGAGTGCTAGGACGTTCGCCCACCCTCGGGCGGAGAAAAAAGTGAAAGAATTATCAAGCGCTGCGTCCTGCACGGGATCAGGGTTATGCAGGGCATCATCTAGATCGGGGTCCCTCGTATCCCACATAAACGGAGGCACCGAAGAGGAATTTGCTGTAGCTGCACTCGCCATTTTCTCGCCTCCAGCCAGAGAAGAGACTTCGGAGGGTGCGGCGCTAAATCGAGAGCTCTGAAAAGCATTGTCTCGGGCTGTCGACGGGTTGTACTACAGGACGAGAGTCAGAAAGTGTCAAAGGAGGGACGAGGCGAGACGGACGGAGTATGGACCATAAGCGCCACCAATTGCGCCAGTAGCAACACCTTGGGCGATGGCACCTCTGCCGGGCTGAAACTGACTGTTGACAGAGGACGACCTGGCGGGGGGCCTGGGGACTGTCTGTGAGCTGTACATACTTGCTGGCTGAGGACTTTGAGGGACAGCGTAGTATTCCTGCGCGCTTGGAGCTGGTTTGCGCTGCATGGACATTGAGAGGAGAAGAACCGACTGGCCAAGAGAGCCAGTACCAAACGTGGCTATCCAAACTTGGACTGACAAGGGTCTCACGACATCCTTGGCAAGTTCTTTGTAACTCTACATATTCATTCGACAGACCGTACCACTACCGCTCGTCCCATCGAACACAAACAGGTTGGCTATCGGCGCCTCTCGTGCAGCCAGTGCCTTCAGAATGTCTTGAGCCATCATTCCACCAACGACGGCACATACTGGCGAAAATTCGTGTGAGGCGGCCCTGGACAGCCTCCTGCAAGGACCCGCGTCAGCATCAGGGCGCTCCGATATACACCACAATTCTCACTCGATCAGCTCTCGCGGCATGGTATCAAGCACTTGTTTATTTACACCAGATGTCTCCAGCAACGAGTTGGCTATCGACAAAAGCTGTGGTGCTTCTTCCAACCCTTCCGGAAGCTTCCCGGAGTGGGCGTGCTGATACTCCCAGATGGCTTCGTCATCCGTTACACATTAGCACACGGTGGCAACAACATTCAAGGCAACACACCCAGTATCGCATGCACGACAGCCGGATTAAGTTCCTTCGTCTGTCTTCTTGTCAGGGCAGACCATCGGTGACGCAAGGCCATGTGCAAAGGTGAGTACACTGCACTAGCTTTTACATTGCGGGGTGCGTCAGTCGGAGCCGACCGATCGCTATCCCAGTTGGTAAATGACAAGAGACGGGTTCAGACAAACGAACATTAAGAAACACTCACGGGGAAATGTAATCATGCTTGAGTAGATCGCAGAAAATGTAACCTATCATACCGAAAGTACCACCAGCATAAAATGGTTTTCCAAAACGCCGGCAAACTTCGTTCATACGGATCTTGAGGGATAGGATCAGTCGACATAGAAAAAAACAGCGAGTCTATGAACACGCCTCACCAGTCCTTCACGGTCCCAATCAGTCACACAGACAAGGTCCACGCTACTTACTAGTCCATCAAACGACTCCCGCTCTTGTAGCACATCGTGACTGAGTGCCTGAATGCTGACCAGCGGATTCAGACTTTCTATCCGAGCCTTGGCAGCATCTACTTTCTGTTGATTGATAGCTTCATTAGTCCACAATGCCGCTCGAGAAAAGAGTGACCATGATCAGTGTACTTTTTTCCCTACTTCACCATCCCGGAAAAAGAAGCCTGTCCCGAGATCCTCTTCGCTGACATTGTCCGTGTCAAGAATAACAAGCTTCCCAATTCCGGCGAGGACAATGTTCTTAATGGCCTCGGTTGCCGTACCTCGCAACCGGACAATTAGGATGGTCGCGTTTCGCATTCTGTATGCAAATGATCAATCTCTGAACGGCCGGTCGTGCACACACGAGAGTTCACCGTTGCTGAGCCTCGAGGCCCCATAGTCGTATCTGGCGGTCATAGACAGCCGCTTCATCTACCAGAAACGCAAAAGTGGGCAGGTGCGCGTCCATCCTTCAGAAACACGAAGAATGGCAGTCCGACGTGAGCTTACCCTCTGTGATCTGAACAGGATTCAGATGGGTGCTGCCCTCGTGGTCTGATGACATGCTAGTGGGCAAGTTGTATCAGGGAAAGTTATTATTCTTCGTGCTTGCTCGCTCTAGGAGCAAACCTCAAACATTATTAAACACGTGATCAAAGTGAACTTGACTGGCAACATTGATGGTACATAACTTTTATTGCTCCCATCTAGGTGTCAGCATTACATTATTACATCGGGGGATATAGATGTGATGCACGAAAACGATTGTGTAGTGCTTGCGGCACGCCAAGACGTGCGAATATCACAAGTCAGAAAGCAAATAGAGTACAAGAGTAGCGATGAGTGGCAAAATGCAACATGGGGTGAGTCCATCAGATAATCCGAATCCCTTCGGCATTTGATGCACCGTCCCGATCATCATCCAGGCTATGGATGGTGAGCTTTCTGCCAGATAGCGTCAATGCGAGAACTCACAGGTAGTTCCGTTCAATTTCGGATAGAATTGAGAGGAAATCCCCTAGAATGGCAAGTTTGGTCATTGAGTCACTACCGTCAGGGTGGGCATCACTCACAAAGAAATGCGAGCGCCCGCGCGGCAGAAACAGGTGCGGTCTCTGCTTTGCGGACCGCATCAAGTAATGTAGAGGCAACAAAACGAACTTTATG
This sequence comes from Pulveroboletus aff. viridisquamosus, assembly GCA_038088935.1. NCBI lineage: Eukaryota > Fungi > Basidiomycota > Agaricomycetes > Boletales > Boletaceae > Pulveroboletus > Pulveroboletus aff. viridisquamosus. The sequence goes on from JBBPJW010000530.1 coordinate 22,826, forward strand.
GACCTACAGAGTGTCAGCTGCTGAGAGGCACCAAGCCGCAAGGTCTTACTAATGAAGGCCCGTTAGTAGCTATTGACTGGATAGGTATGCTACCCAAACTTTTCAGCGTCGTACGATTTCGGTATGCAATGAAAATCACCTGTGTAGGATGTTAAGAAGATCACTCGCAACGGCTTCCCGGTCTTCTGCAACCCGACACTCGTCGATGCTGCCTTGCAAAGCGATCACAAGCTCATCACGGTATTGCTCAATGACAAATCGGACGAGCTGCTAGAGCACCGTTAAATATCAAACCGTGGAGCGAAGCGATAGATAATATTCACCTGTGTCACGTAAAGGTTTGCTTGCATAACTAGAAAGGGATTTAGCGCATTTGCACGGGATGCCTTGGGGTTATCGAAGAAGTCCTTGACCTCCGCAAACGTAGCCTGCCTAAAATCGGCACCACCGTACTCAGCTGAGAGGCGATTATGTTGACAACTCTGCTTTAAGTGTAATGGCTCTGGGGTATGCACGAGGACTCCTAGGATGCGCGAATGCAGCGACTGGACCTCTTCAAGGCGAGCCGTGGCAAACTGTCCCTGGGGGGGTGAGCGCTTGTCTACCTTGGTGCGGACTAGTATTTCACCCAGTAGAGCGAATATTCTAGATATATAATTTAGGCCGGACACAATCGCTGTCTTTCCATGTGGCTGGGGAAAATATGCACTAGAAGTGATACTAGCGGACAAGGCAGGGACAGAACAGCGTTTAATCGACGGTTGTTCTATTTTGCAAAAGGGGTACGCACTATTCATCGTCGAGCTCCCTAGGAAAGTGGACGGTGCAGTCTTCATCGCGGAGACAGATTGGTCGTCCCAACAGAATTGACATCGACTTGTCGGCTGGGTATTGGGAGGAAAACAGTCTACGTTCGCTTGAAGGGAGTGGTGTGGGCACATACCGCCAAAAAGTAACCAAAAGGACCTGCGGCGGATCTCACATTCGATTGGGTCTAATCCCTCATAGGATGCCTCTTCATGCATGTGGAGGGTGACAGCAATATGGGCGGCTTCGCCGAAAGCTGCATGTTGCGTTGCCTCATGTCCCTCGCAAAAATGGTAGACGCTGTCACTGATGTAAAATTCAGACCACATTGTCAAGGCACGAATCAGGTCTTACAAATAGCGAATAACGACGTGCATAGACGTAGGAGGATCGTATGAAACGACTGTAATATGCCGACTGGCTTCGTGGCAGGTCTGAGCGAGCTTCCGTACGACCGAGCGATCCATGGGAAGGTATGCTCTTGGAACCTGTACGAGAGTAGATGCGACCGTCGACATGACCAGGGCGAAAAATAAGGGATCTTGCTCTTCCCTGCGCGAATGTAGGTCAGCCGTGAAAGACGGCTTGTGAACACACGGGGTGAGTGGATAAACGAAGTCAAAGAAAAGGGTAATGATGAATAAAATGGTATCCTTGTGAGCAATGTCTTCTAGGCGGTGCGGGCGATAACAGAATGAAAGGGGGGGAATAACGGTTGGGGGAAGGGGAGAAAACGACTGAGGGTGTGTGTACGGCCAATTGTCGGGAGGAAATGATTCATAAGATTCAGAAGGGGCGTATTGCGGAGTATCTTCGTCCTTTGACGTGAGGACTGAATTTCCAGAAGATTCGCGCGAACCGTTGAACAGGCTCTGTGAGATGGCGCTAACGGGCGGATAATGGATAGAACCAGTTGCAATAGGATAACAGGGAGACGGTATGATCGAGGGGGTTGTTTGAATTGGGATGAGGGACGGTGCAAGATAGGAAGATGGGGTTCGGGTAGGGCTGGCGGGGGAGCAATGAGCGGAAATTGGGAATCTTACACCAGGGTCGCGGGCATCCGGTTGGGGGATTTGGGCAGCAGCCTCTTGTAGACGACGCAAGTACCTAACAGCGTTGAGAACAGGAGGGCCTGTGGATGGAGAATGGCGCACAAATTGGGGGGACCTCTCTTCTTGGGCTGGTAGTCATAGGTACAAGGGATACCGAGTGCGATGCAGTGCTTGCACAACCGCTTGGGATCGTCGGGGTTTTCTCTGGCACAACGAACCTTGCGAGCCCTGCAGGCATCGCAACCTGACGTTAAGCGTAAAGGGAAGGTAAGATGACGTGATGCGGGGTAGACGCACTCTGAGATTGCCGCCTACGGAAGAGAAAGGAAGGGGGTCAGTGATGGATCTGAGAGGAAAGCAGAGCGACTGACATGGAGCGCCAGAAGAGGATCGCGAAGGAAGGAAGGGAGTGTTGGGAGAGACTCTCTGGCAGGCAGGGTGATGGAGTGAGCAGGAGAGTCGTCGGTCCATCGGCTACCTGCCGTTTTCGGCTCCTGTGCGATGAGATCGTCAAGGATCCACGTCTTTCTCGTCCCCATTCTTTTCTTGTTCTTTTTGTTCCAACGTCGGCATAATAGAGATGGAGGGAGGACTGTCGGCCCAAGCAGGCTCGTCGTCCAGTGCTGCCCACGAAATGCCCCCCATCAGTAGGTTGGAAAGCGGTCAAAAACCATCACCAACCAGTCATGACCATTTTTCGCTTGCCTGAACAAAAAATAGCCAGTGACCTTTACGTAAAGTCTGAGACTACCAAAACTCATCAAAACTCATCATGACCAGACGATTTGTCATCTGCTCACGGTGAGCGACTTGACAGCAATAAGAGATGGCTATCTAGGGTAGAAGTGACAATCTTTATTACGCATGACATTATAGACTCAGATAGATCCGTTGCTGGCAATGGTCATATTACAGTGACTGTTAGAAGGTGACAGAACAGGGATTGTTATAATTTGTACTTTGAGATGTGGCTCTGAAGGAGTTATTGTGTAAGGCTATGGTTCACTATAGTGCTGGTAACTAATGTAGAGGGACACGAGATATCAGAAAGAGGACTATTATGTGCATGACTTACAGTGACTTCAAAAAGCATTCCAATGATTAATTCAAATGCAAAGTGTGAAGTGCCTTGCAATTACTTGTGAGGATTTCATTTTGCTTTGGTAAGATCAAATATAGTATCTACTTCCAGCTACAATTTGGCCCTTAGATCTTATGATTTGGATTAGTGGCTGTGGATACAGTGGCTCAAAAAACTGTTCCAATTTTTGCATGTTTTGCACTAAATGTGTTATGCTTCTAGCATAGACTGATGGTCTCAACATGTGATTGTGAGACTTCTATGCCAAAACAAGGATAACCTTAGGTTTGGGTTTAGGTTCTATTCAGAGTATTTCCCATGTATAAGTATTGGTCACATGATATGGCAGATCTCAGATAAGATCTAGATTAGGATTGATCTGTGGCAGAGATCTAGATGGTGATCTTCTCAGCCTTATGGTGGCCTGGCCATATTCATATCTGCCTTTATGAGTATGCTTCCCTTCCATTCTTCCATATCCTCATGGTATGGCACTCTTCCTTTAGTTATGATCTGCAAGGCCACTGCCTCACTCCTACCCTTCACCCTATGCTTACATATCTATAGGTTAGTGTGTACTTACTGCCATTGGTCAAGTAGTGGTAGTTATCTTTCCTGTACATGGTCCATGTGCATTGCCTAGTAATATATAAGGGGTAGGGAGAGACTTGGGGCAACCTAGTCTTAACCACTTCTGTTACTAGTGCCACAAGCCTAGTCTTCTTTCAGAGTGGCTTATGCCCTATATGGGACAAGGCTTATTCCTCTCTTTGCCTAGTTAGGGGCTCTAGTCTCAAAAGCCCACTTATTGTTGTTGTTATCCCTGTCTACACACTGGTGTTTAATCATTTCAGGAAGGGCACTATTTGAGTGCATAACAAAATGCAATGGCTATCAATTGTCATACTAGGCTATAAGTATATAAAATGCAGTACTTGCTCTTGGCTTTTTATTGGTCCAAAGATCAAAGCATTTGGTTATGTTTTGGTAACATGGCAACCATATCAAAATAACAACTTATTGGAACAGTTTTTTGACTTTAAATAGAATATGGTATTTAGTATCTGGTATGATCTTCCTTGGCCTTGATAACTGCTTGAATCCTTCTAGACATGCTTTCTATCCATTTTTAACACTTCTTTACAGAAATTCTTTCCCACTTTACCACCACCCTATCCCATAATTGATAAACTCCTGTAAATACCCTCTTATAACCTAAAAGGCATCTTTTTGAATGACTCCAAGTGTGTTCAATAGGATTAAGATCTGGAAGTTGAGCAGGCCAATCCAGAAGCTTGATATCTTGCTTCTTAAAAAAGATTTGAGTGCTTCTAAAGGTATGCTTGGAATTATTATCTTGCT
>JBBPJW010000531.1:0-27126 GCA_038088935.1 Pulveroboletus aff. viridisquamosus
CTCGACAGTCCTCAAAGAAGGCCCTCTGGACACTCTCGTCTCCCTCAACACCTATCGATGCGGAGACACTTTTAACGGATGCCGATCGCGCACGTCCCAATCCGATTTGCGAGCCCGTAACCTCGAGTGCACCCCGGCGCAAGAAGGCGTGCAAGAACTGCACGTGTGGGCTCGCCGAGATTGAGGCTGAGGAAGCCAAGTCAGGAAAAGTCATTCTTCTGGACGTGGATGGCGCGGTGGAAGTTGAGGCAAGTGGTACGGAGAAAGAGCGACTAATCGCTGTAGCAAAGTCTGCTCCAAAGGCAACGAGCAGCTGTGGCAGTTGTTTTCTGGGAGATGCATTTAGATGTGCGGGTTGCCCATACCTAGGTGCGGTTCGTCCATTTTCGTCGAAGTTGACTGCAGCTGACGTGAATTCCCTCCAGGACTTCCCGCTTTTAATCCTGGCGAGAAAGTTGAGATTGATTTGGGTATGGATGATATCTAACGGTGAACTACTGCCTTCCTTCGCTTCTTTGATCCGTTTGGGGAGACTAGATGACGTTTAACATATGACCTTTGGCCAAACTAAATCACTCACTAGACCGATGGGTGACGATTCACTAGAAAATGTATAAGTCGTTGACAACCCCTTGTTCAGAAGTAAGAGCAGCCCTCACCTGCATCACAAATGATTAGCTACCACTAGAATTCGACGTTCTACGTCCGTTCTTCTGCATTGACGTTCCACTCATCCCCCCCGCCTAGTTCATCTTCATCGGCTGTACTTTGTGCTTGCCCCACAAATTCAAGCAGTCTTGCTGGATCGAGCTGGTTGCCTTCGGCTGACACATCGTCATCATTATCGCCGTCAAAATTCGGAGACTGGTTTCCTTCCTCCTCAGTATTTGTGGGAGGTACATCATCTTCGCTTCCCAAATATGGCTCTAGTGCGGCCAACCCTGTGCTTGCCGTTTCCTTCTCCGAGTGAGAACTACCCTCACTCCCATATCCACAGATCAGGCTCAAAACAGCCTTGAGACCTACCGTCTCGTTTAGTTTCCTCCGCTTTGCTGCTCTTGCAACGTTAATATGATTATCCCCCAAGACTTGGAGCACCGAGCCTGATTTGTCAATGACAGCGCCGTAGAACGACGACGCCTCAGGGTCGAAAACGTGAATAGTCGGGAACTCTACGAAAGAAGTCCTCCGAAGGAGCTCGCTGAGGCTCTGTGTCGGTTCTAACTTGTGGTAATATAGAGTGCTGGGGACGTGGGGGAATTCAGCATTCGCGCGGATGTAGCAATGCGGGGGAACGAAGCACTCGGGGACTTCTGGATGAGGGGTGACCAGGGAGGGTAACCAGTCTGGAACACCCTCATCTTGCTTTTGTGACCTGGAGAGCGTCGAGGACACCTGATGCTGAAGTACGGTAAGAAGGGTCGCTGACAGACTGTTCCGGTGCGAGAGTATCCTGTAGGATGACGGTGGCGAGGACGACGTGCAAACGAGCGTCATGGGAGGGTAAAACAAGAGCTCGATCGTGAGTAGAGACGACCTTGACCTTGTATAATAGTGTGATGTTAGTCTGAGTGAGCACACCAACGAATAGAGACCGTTACTTTTGATGGAACGTCGACTGGTTCGCGTCTCTACGCTCCATTCCTGCTGGCAAAAACTCTACGTCGATTTTCAGCGTTTCGAGATGAGCTCTGAGCACATCTCTTTTCGATTTTCTTCCGTTTGGTTTTCCCCCGCCGGAAGACTTTCGTACCCTTGCAACTTTGCTTGCACCAGTGTTCTCCATATACCCACCGCGAACAATCTCGCCGCCCCATTCGCTCACCTTTCTGCCGACTTCTTCCAGATAGCAGTAGTCTCGCATCATAGTACCCCAGCCGTACGCGTTCATCGGGACGTACATGACTTTGTCCCGTTCGCCGGTGCATCCTGTATCTTCTTTGTGCCTGCAAGAACAGGGTAAGGAGCAGGTGGGGATTGCACAAGAGGGACATTTATAGCGGGCTGGAGTGGCGCAAAGTGCACAGATTTGGACCTCAGAAGACCGTGAGGGTGCAAGGCTGCCAACCATTCTGTGACGTTCGTACCAGAAAACTCAGTGAACCAGCCAGGAAGGGGGAGGGGCGAGGGGAGGGGCGACAGTGAGTAGGTTGTGGCTACGTGGGTCCGGAATTTGCAGCAGGGGCGCTGTGAAAACCGAGTTTTGTCGCAGCCAAGACCGAGACTCCGTCACGCACTCGACTGGCTTGATGTCGGCGGTCGCCCAGTCTCCCGCTCACGCATACTACGAAGTCGCCCTCTTCGGCGAGTTCTTCGCTCATGACCTTAAATCTATCCTGAATCGACTGACTCTGCACACCGAATCTGCTGCTCCCCTGCACGCCCGCGAGATCGTACTTGAACAGATCGGTGCACAGGGTCTTGTTCAAACTGGCTCTCAAGGTGACGAACCGGTCCTACTGAGGGCTAGAAAGGAGCTTGGCGATGGCAAGGAGAGTGGATGGTGAGCCTAGTGCTCTTTTATCGTTGCCTTCTCATACAGACCCATCTCTCAGGACTCTGTATTCATACCTAAAGCCAGAGTCTGTCCGCGTACATCCAGAAGCAACCGTCCGTCCGTGGGCGGTCTGCGAGGTCCTCGGGGATGCACTTAGTTTTGTCAGCGCCCTTGGATATGTGTACGGTTGGTCCGCACCTTTATGAGATAGTGCCACTTAAAAAGATTACGCCAGCCGTCGTTCTCAGATTTACAAGCGCGGTTATGCTTTTCGGCGCGGACCATTGACTGTTCAGATGTTTCAGCAGGAGCAGGTACTGGCACGATCGGACTTCCTGACAGGATCCCCTTCACTTACTACCTGCATCAAGGTTGACCCAAAGACATCGCTCCCGATTCCTGCCCACGCCGACACCCTGTGGGAGGTGGAAGTCAAAACTGCCACCCAGGCCAATACTGCCATTCCCATTGTTGGTCATGCACAAGTGAACACTGTCCGTTCTGCTATCGACGCTGTCCTCGAGGTCCAGTCCATCATGAAGGGTTTGTTAGACCTTCGAAGGCAAGATATATGATTCACATATTACTACGACCACGGAGCAAAGTTGGGGCTCATAGTTGCCCCGATATGGGTGTCCTCATTTTATTCTCATGTGTCTGAACTTCCATCGACATTGAAAGCATGACTAGACAGGCTGGGATAAAAGCATCCCTCTACTGTTGGTTGATTCACTGGCACTACTTCAGTTTGATGAATACATACAATTTTCTGTCAAAGCTTCCAGACTTGGTGAGATTGCAAGCCTAGCTCCCCTAAAACACCTCCCACCTCACCCTGGGAGCAATTACCACCGTAAGGTCCGGCGATGGCATTCACCATCCTGGATCAATGTATTCAAGAACACTACTCCAGCATTGAAACAGTTGTGCAATGCTTGCCTTTCTGGACCACAGATCAAGACAAGGACTCTCCTCTCTGGTGGAAATAATGATGGAGCAGAAAAGCCAAAGAACCTTTGCCGCCATGACGTGCTGTGGGCCAGTCGCAATGTATGTTGCACCACGGACTTGTCAATCCGGCCACGTTGAATGTTCAGCGAGTGGTTTTCTGACGTATCATCTGTGGACTCTACAAAAAGATGTAATTGGAATCTGTTCGGATGTTCCTGAGACAGTGTCGAGAGAGATTTTATTATGCTCGGAGGAAGGTCCATCAGCGATCTGGATCCGTGAAGTAATGTAAAGCGAGAGGCGAAGGTGGTGTCATGCGTCCTAAAAACGTTATGTAGGAGCTGGTAAAAAGGCGTAATTCCAGTCCCACCGGATATCTTGCAAGGAAAAAAAATATGGAGGTCAGTTGGCTCATAAGACGAGAAGGGAAGGAGGTGCATGCCAGGACGACTTCATCCCAATGGCTACTTTGCAACCATCTTGACCAAGTCTTTACGGGTCCACGGACCTCGATCGAGTCGCCGAGTTGTCTCGAGTGTAGCCATCGGCTGACTTCGCCGTGTTCATACTTTTTTACCCAAAGCTTCATGTGACCATTTTCATCGATGCCCTCGAGGGGTGTGTAGGGACGCTCTACTTGGATGTCACTATCCTTGATGAAGATAGACCATATTGGCGTGAAGGCGCCAGAGTCGTGTGTGAGTAATTCCGGAGACACTGAGAGAGTAAGAAGTTTCGTGCTGGGTGACGCATCCACGGACTCGATGAGGGTGGTTGGCGTGAAGCGGGAGGGGCTCAGAGGAGGAGAATATACTACAAGGTTCGAGCAGAGGAGATAGTAGGTCGTGGCAGCGGCGGAAACGCCAGAAAGGAGTAGCACTGCTTTGACAAAGCCAGGCCTCATCTGCGTTGCTGCGGCGGTTGAGAGCCATGCCCTGACACGGGCTCGGCGGGCTCCCTGGCGGCAGACAAAAAGCATCGAAGGAGGGACTTCCGGAAGAGGTAGTGAGTTAATGGCTTTGCACAACAAGTACAAACAAAACATAAAGGTGCGCTTCACAGCGCGGACAGAAGATGGTCATGGTATGCCATCAATCCAAACTATGAAACACCACCACAGCCCTACACACACCTATCTCTCCCCTCTTTCTCTGTCCGCAACGCTGGCGATGCGACACCCTTGCCCTTCTATCCCCACCCTCCTTTCTCCGCTCGGGTCTATCGCTAATACCCCTCTCCTTGGCGGCGGCGACGCCCTCTATGACTTTCAATCGAACGCCTGGATCAATGCGCCCCCCTATCGACCCCCTCCGTCTGGGTTAGGTATCACTTGTCTCCGGGATGCATCCGCGCCAAGCCTTCACGATCAGTCGCTGGTTTCCTCTGAAGGCCCTGCGCCACGAATACACGTCAACCCCGACGAGCGATTGATTTCCTTTCCCAATGAGGTGCCATCGGACGATTTCCCTGCACCAACCGTCTCATACAGAAGTTTCGAGTCAGGGGGAAATTGTTGTTTCGTTCCCCCCCTCTCTGACGAGCCCTCCGGCCATATGGAGTTTGGTTTCGATAGCGGTATTGATCTGGCGGCATGCGATACTGTTGGGCCAATTCCCGATGTTAACATGTACGATATACTTCGACGACCGGACTTGACACACTGCGGCGTCAACCCTTTGGACACTATTCGCGGTACGCCACTCCTCGACATCGAGATTCCCTCCGGAGGGACCGTCTTGTCGACACCAAAGGACCTCTCCATTGTTGGAATCTCTTCTACCACGGACTTGAGGACCGAACAAAGTCTGTCTCCGCGAGTCATCCAAGACATCATGTCGATCTTGGTCCAGCCTGCTCCGGAATACTCGTTTCTGCCATGGACCCCCGCAAACTCACCAGTCGCACAAGGTTTTTCGCTGTCGCAGCTGGCAGCGTCCGAATCTTCTCTTTCTGTCGGGCCCGAGGCATCCAATGTGTTCAATAGTGAACACTGCCCTTTACCCGATCCATGCAATGAGTTTTCGAACACCACTTGCTTATCTCCCGTATTGAATGCGCATCTTGGCATCGAGCTAAATGACCTCATATCTAGAGCAGAACATTTCAGAACTAAACATCCCGAACGAGATATTGATAGAGCATGGCTGTCTCACTTTGCCGGAAAACTTTCGGTCCGCGGAGAGCTTCTGAACGATTTTCGATGCTATGTCATTGGTTGCGATCAACGTAACAAGCGTAGGGATCATATTTTGGTCCACGTTGGAGCCCACGTTGGGCAAAGACCCTTTGCTTGTTCTGTGTGGTTTGTCGGCTCCAGGCTGGTCATCCTTACATGTCAACTGATACGTGTTTTCAAGTCCATTGCGGTTCTTGCGCAAGAACGAATGCAAAAGGCACGAAGCCAGTCACAGCGGATTCAGGCCTTACAGCTGCGACATCTGCGGCCAAAGTTTTGTCAGACAAGATTTGGTGAAAAGGCATGTGAAGCGGACGCACGGGCTGAGGGATGAGAATCAACGTGGTGTTAGGAGACAGTCCAGGAGGAAAACCAGACCAGCGTAGTCTCTGTACATTGTGACAGTCACAATGTCGTCACGTCGTCACATCCTCTTTTTCTCTGGACGGTCTTCGTTTTGCTCCAACCATGTCGGACAGAGGCCGCTCGCTCTCTCCAAAGCCTCTTCACGATGTGGATGTGGACATGGAACGGGGGGCAGACAAGAGAGATGCCAAAGTCATCGTCGTAAACGGCCTCTCGCGCAACGTTGCATACATCCACCTTCAGACAATATTTGGATTTTACGGCGAAATCGTCAAAATAGATCTTCCACTCTATACAAAGTGTATGGTTTCTGCATTGCTCGTATGCAATCCCATCTCACACATAACCTTTCTTAGCTGGCCAAAACCGGGGCAAGGCTGCGCTGGAATATACGGATCCGTTATCAGCACAAAGGGCCATGTCCCACATGAATGGCGGTCAGCTGGATGGTCTTGTTTTGAAAGTGGAGCTCTCCGACGTTCCTATACGCACTCGCTCCCGCTCTCGTCCACGTCCCGTGCGTAACGGGCGGGACCGTAGATCTTTCACGCGCTCCCGCTCTCATTCGCGTACGCGTTCTCCACCGCCGCGCAGGCGGGGATACGAGCCTCCGCGCTATACGGATACGTACCGGCGGACAAGAGGTTATATCCGCCGTGGCCCCCTCCCAAGAGACACCTACCGCCCTTCCCGCTCTCGTTCGCGTTCACCGGTGAGGCGTGGCGACCGCCTTCTACCAAGAAGGAGGTCACCAAGTTACGAACGCGGTGGTACGGGGTACATAAGGGGGCGGCGCAGTCACTCCAGGAGTTACTCAGTGCGGTCTAGCCGCTCCCGTTCGCAGACCTCATCACATTCGCGTTCCCGGACTCGTTCACGTTCCCCATCTTACTCGTCGTACTCGAGGTACAGTCGAAGCAGAACCCGGTCTAGGTCCCTTAGTCGAGGAAGGAGGAGCTATAGCCGAGAAGACATCAGAGACAGTAGGTCTCGGTCTCCAATGTAGTCCGTTCAATTTTTTGGTATCAACTATAGCTGCATGCAAATTATATCGGTATTGTATCTATTTCTCTGTGTGCCACGAAGAACCGCTTCCAGACCTAGTTACTTGCGACAGATGAATCATCAGCAAGGATGGGTCTAGCAAACGTTTCATTATTATGAAGACGATATTCCTGAATTACGTTACGGCTCACCCATAGTCGGCGTCATTCCTGATGGCGTTAGACATCCATTCCTCATCTAATTCTTGTTGAGCAAAGCCTGGGCCTCCGGCAATGCTCAGTACCACCGGTAGCAATACCAAACCATGTAGAGCTCCAGAGATGATCAGAGTTACCCACATGCGGAAATAGTAAACCTGATAACCAGTCAGTGGCGAACCAACACGGCCACCTCGTGAGCGGGTCCCACCTCTAAGAGCCGCGAACGTGTGAGAGCTAGGACAGACATTCCAATGAGCTTGGTAAAAGTAATCCCGGATAGAACCTAGGGCATCCAATCACTCTTCAGCCCGCCGGTAAATTCTTCAGTAGAAAACACCTTACCGAAGGACCAACATCAACCAATGCAGTCCACACTCGTTCATCTCTTTCTTTCTGTCTTGCCGGAAAGTCTGTCGGTAAGCTAGATCCTGCGCCCATGAATGCCCGCGCGATATGTGCACAGAATTCCACCGCGATACCAAGCGAGATGACGAGGTTTACCAAGCTGATGGCGTTCAGATTGATACCCCATATTGCCATCACACCCATCACGTTTGAGACGGTCAACGCGACTACGCCCGTGACGATAATTCCGGTCTTCCATGAACCAAGGAATAGAACGGTGACGAGTAAAACGGCCGCTAGTCCTAGTCCAAGAATTTCTTGCGTGATCGCAACGATATGGGCATACTGATCGAAGAATACGTAGTGGAGAGAATACGGGAAGACTGTATGCCCGACATGGTCCGAGATCTCGTCTGCTATGCGGTGTGCGGCCTCAAACGAGTGGATAAAGTCTGCTTGGGACCGTAGCGGAGTATGGAACGTGCGGAAGTGTGATGCAACCACACTCGTGCCCTCTGGGTCAAGTGCAAGGGCAGTCCCGTACGACGCCTTTCCCGCGAGAGGACAGTCTTCGTTCGTCGGAGAGATAAGCCACTGGTTGAGATATCGCATGAATTCTTCCCCTTCAGGAAGTCCGACCATAGTAATATTCCATGCAGGATCTTGTCCATATAGACATGGCCGACATAGCCTCTCGGAGTCATTAGGGCTGCAGAACCTCGAAGGATCAGCTTTGCGGACGCGACAGCAAGACTCCATAGTGGGGTCGAGCCATTTGAGGAAATCATCGATCCAACATGCAGTTGGCTGGGATATGAAGGAAGCCTCGGGCCGCTTGCGCTCAGCCTCTAGAAGATTGGCAACTGAAAAATCGTCACAGGTAGTGAAGCGACCACAAAGTTCTTGCTGGCTTGCTCGCTGAGTGACATCGACTTGCTGCGAGACGAAGTACACAGGTGGTCCAACGTCAAGATAGGCGTCCAGGTGGTCAAAGTATGCATTCAGGTATGAATCCAACGGTAGAGCAAGTCTCTGGTCTAATACAATGTCTCAGTGGAAAATTGAGCAGATCGCAGCCATCGCTCACCCAGACCAAGCTCGATGTGTTGAATAGATATCACAGAAAGTACAAATAAACCAGCAAACATGATGAGAATGACGGCTTTAACAACTGGTTGCAAGAGGAATGGCGCATAGTGCCTGCGAATGAAACGGGCGACTGTGCCTAACCCTACCGGGCTAACCGGGGTATCGACAAGTGCGATACGGGATGGTAATCGTACGCAAGGGAAGCAATCGATACGGCCAGCCTGTGAATTTCGTGTAGCTGAGACACGCATAGTCAACCGTTACTCACTTCAACTCGCTTCAAGTCGATCGCAAGTGCACTGACAAAAACGGTGACTTGAAGCAATGCGTTGAGAAGCACACTACCGGCGGCGTAGAGGGCAAAGTTTCGTACAGCCGGCATTGGAACTAGAGCACCCAGTGCGAATGCCACGGTCTCTGTAATCGTACTGAGGAAAATCGACGGACCTATCCTCGCTAGTGTCCGTGCAACACGCTCTTCCGAAGACAGGGATAACGGCACGGATCCACCGCCATCCACCGAGTTGTCCTGAGTAGACTCAAATGGTGAACGACGAGATTGGGTAGGCGAATGTGGCATTGGCAAACTGCCACCTTGTAATGCTACCGAGGAATTTGCACCATGCAGTAAGTTATGGCGATCAAGTTCATGCACCAAGATGAAAACATTGTCGACACCGACAGCTAGGACGAGGAACGGGATCACTTCAGCGATGATTAACGTTGTTTTCACTCCGATCAAGGAGAAAAAGGCGACAGAGGAGGATACGGAGAGGATGACGAGCCCAAGTCCAAAAAGACCGAGCGTGAACTTGGAATTCACGAAGAGATTGCGGGGCAAACGGGGGAAAATACGGGGCATAGTACTTGAGTCGACGGGTGCTGAAGACGACGCGATGGTCCTCGGTTTGAACAATAGAGGGATATTCTGGGCCCATTGTGACAGTGAAACCGCCAGGTTTTCTTCGTCTCGTCCTGCAAGCCCATTCCCCAATGTTAAAGATACATAGAAGAACATCGCAAGATACGAGAGAACAACGATCTTCAGGTCCGTGTTGGAGCTCTTGCTGAGCTCTTCCTCAAGCGAGACGCCTGTCGAAAATGCGATCTGCATGCCAGCCTCCGATGATATTCTTTCACTTAAATCAAGTAAATAATCCTTCAGAGCTTCCTCCCATTCCATAGCTTTCGATTGCTCAACGGTGTCCAGAGAATCTGATATCACGTATGTGACTACCAGTGCTTCAGCCTCCAAGTATGAGGGGGAGCCTTGCGTGCTCGCAGGTACGCCACCAAGCACGTACTGTGGACCAAGCGGCTGCTGGAAATCGGGTAGACAGTCAACCGGTGACTGTGCACACTGCCATACGCGACCTGCCCAGGTTAACTCGTTGTAATCACTGAAGTCATTGCCAAACCACGCGCCAATCGACTGCACGACACACGCGCCTCGCGAACCTGCGGGCTTAAAACATACATCCTCAAGGCTATAACCATGCGGATAGGAACGGAGAGTACGAATATCTTTCTCCACGTCAAGCCAGTAGTCAAGATGCTGGTAGGAAAGGACGCCAGGATGGATGGCCAGGCGTGTCGCATTACTATGGTTTTCCAAAGATAGACGCGAAGCATTGGTGACGAAGATCTGCTGAGCACGGTAGAATGGACCAAAGTGCTCTTCAAAGAAGTCCTTCTGTATCTTGCTTTTGGAGTCTGGGGCAACCCATAGCCTCACCGGGTCGGTCTCTATATCGAACTTCTTCCAACCCAGATTAAGCAGTCCAATGACTACAAACACGAGCGAAAACGTTAGGAAAGGCGACGAAGCTGCCCAAAGGCCGAGGCGGTAGAACGCGTGTCTCAGTATAGTATTCAAACGATACTGCCGCGGTTGGGATGCTCCAATAGGATCCAAGAGGGATGCACCACGACCAAATAGCCGGGATTCAGTAGACGGACCGCCTAGAGATTCTTCCTGATCATGGGAAAGCGATATGGCTCCCACTAAATCGCGAGTGTGCAACCTAGGTGACAGCGTAGAAGACGCAGCGTCTGCGGACAAAGCCATGCGCTCGTATCTCTTTTCTCTCTGACTCCGAATTGTGCGGTGTAAAACATATCCGAATAAGAATGACGCGACGGCAAGGGAATACGCCAGTGTCAGCACGACGGACAAGCAAGTAAGAAGACCAATATGGCAAGTAGGCTCTTGACCCGGGATGGGGACTTCAGGTAACGTCCGGCAGACATTTGGACAATCGATACAAGTACATCGACTAGCCAAGTCGTTGTCTGTGCAGTCCCTTGGCACTGGGTCCAGATGTATAATTCCCGGGGGGGAATTCAAGGGAAAATTAATCTGGAAGGGACTGCCGAGGTCCTTCTCGTCTCCCAAGAACTTGAGGAACTCTGAGTATGTCTTTGCGCCACCTCCAATGAGATCCATGGCGTATCCATTCGTAGCTCCAACCTGGACGTTCTTGCAACTGTCATAGAAACCTGAAGCAAACTGTTCTCCAACAAAAAAGTCCACGACTTTGACGGCAGTCTCCCCGGAGCCAGAAGTCTGTGTTTCGGTTACATTCAAGAAGATGTGCTGCTGTGGTGAACAAGTAAATGAGCAGAAAAATGACCTGAAGTTGTTGCGACAGGCTGGACAGGATGAAATAAGAAGCTCTGCTTGTGCCATAGAATCTCGTAGGGTTTCGACTTGGGCTGAAGTGCAACAAGCTGGCCCTTCGGCGTACTCATCACCGCAAACAGAGACGAGGATATTCCTAGCATACTGGCTCTCGGGCTGAGGTGTCAAAACGGAATTATTAGCTTATCCTCTGAGGCAAAAGGAGGGTGCACACCTCGATTGGTGGACCGTCGTAGGGACATGGCAACTGTTGTCCAAACCAGCCCTTGGACCCACAGGTACCCCTCATAGCGCACCGACCTGGGTCGAGGAGTGTCATCGTGCTAGCCAAATGGACAGCGAGGGGCAGCCTACAAGTGAGACGGAGCGAGCCGCCACGTGACCTTGTTGTAACTCGTCGACAGTCCACTGCTGCGATGGCAGAAGAACAGAAACATTCCAGCAACGCTTCAAGACCCAAGAAACGCTTCGTGGGGTCAAAGTCAGTCGCACCGTCAAAGAACAGCACCGTACCAACTCAATTCGTGGCTCAAGTTCCAGAGGAAATCCTTACGGATCAGCTCCTTAACCAATCCATCAAGAAACTGCCCTCCAACTACTCCTTTGAGATCCACAAGACAATATATCATGTTCGCAAGAATAGAGCCAAAATGGTTGCTCTTCAGATGCCCGAGGGCCTCCAGATGTTTGCATGTACCATCGCAGATATCATCGAGAGGTGCGCAGATGGTCGCAAGGTTGTCCGCCGAAAACACTTCTCATCTAAAGTTTCATCCAAAACCCTGTGCAGGTTCACTGACGCGCTAACCGTTATCATGGGTGATGTCACATACGGGGCGTGCTGCATCGATGATTACACTGCAATTGCGTTGGGCTGTGATATGCTCGTCCATTATGGACACAGCTGTCTTGGTTCGTCTTTTCGACAGACACACGAATCGTACTATCTGAGTTGTCAGATCCCAGTACCAATCGACCAAACTAGCGTCAAGACGCTCTATGTATTTGTTGAAATAGCCATCGATTTCGCACACCTTGCGAATACCGTTCGCCTAAACCTCCCAAGTGACCGAGCTACATTCTATGAACAACTCATGGACTCGGAGGAAAGTAGTGCAAGTATATCTGTGGGCCAGCCGATTGGAGACCCACAGTACCGTCGTATTCAGGGGTTATCATCCACGGATATTGCAAAGTGCGGGTGTGCTCGGCAACGCCCAGAGGTACCATCACGGGAGTTAACTCGACTAGCGTTAGTTTCGACCATCCAGTTTGTTTCAGCTCTGCATAAGCTCAAGGAAGACCTCGTTCTGGGTCATGAAGGCAGCGAGACGCCCGACTCGTCACATGAGAACTACAGTTGTTGGATTGGTAAATACGAAGCTACGATACCCCGCTCAAAGCCACTTTCCCCCGGGGAAATTCTAGGCTGCACCGCCCCGCCTCTCGACGAGGTCGACGCATTGCTGTACGTCTCCGATCCTTGGTTTTAAGGTCTGGCTAAGTAGGTGCAGGTACCTCGGGGACGGTCGGTTTCATCTCGAGTCAATCATGATTGCAAATCCTACTGTTCCTGCATTTCGTTATGATCCCTACTCGAAGAAACTTTCTCGAGAGCACTATAATCATACTGAGATGCGAAGAATCCGAGGCCAGGCTGTCCAACTTGCCCGCGAAAGCATTGCCTCCCTTCCTCTATCAGTTGATTGGGCTGAACCAGACCCTGCAACCAAGCTTTCTGGTCCCTTGCAGCACCCGCAGTTGTGGGGTGTTATTTTGGGGACGCTTGGACGTCAGGGGAGCTTCAAACAACTTCAAGCAATCGTGAATCAACTCTCAGCATCTCGCATTCCTATACCATATGTACCAATCCTACTCTCTGAGGTATCGCCCGCGAAGCTCTCGCTGTTTAATCAGCATATATCGACGTTTATACAAACTTCGTGCCCAAGACTATCTATCGATTGGGGTTATGCGTTTGCTCGGCCCCTCTTGAGTCCGTATGAGGCTAATGTGGCATTGGGACGAGCAGATAGATGGCAAGACGAGGCAACTGAAGGGCGGGGAATGAAGAAGACAGCGTACCCAATGAATTTTTATGAGGCTGGCACACCGTGGACTATTTCCAGATTGAAGGGCTTATTTTGAAGTGCTTAGTAAATATGGTAACCGACAAGTCGTGTACGGTACTGTCGGCGGATTGTCAGCCACCCCCCCTTCAACGGCTTACTTTGCAAATGTTACGAAGTAACGTATGCCGTGGGCTATCAGATTATAGATCGGTAATATCACAAGCCTAACTAATGAGCTAAACACTAAACGTTATCGCACATGAGTCTGCAGGAAACCAGAGTTGAGAGTCAAGACATACCCATAAGCATACTCGACTTCATCCACCCCTCCGCCTGAAGCAAAGGGACCTGACTGTTCCCTTGGTATAGGACCCAAGTCGGGTTCGTCTTCGTCATCCAAGTCAACAGCGCTGCCATCGTCCAAACCGAAAGGTAGCACAGGGCGAAGACCAGCCCCAGAACTCGATCGACGATTTCCGGCGGGTGACTTAGGAAGGGCCGCCATGGTCTTTGGGCTCATGTGCTAATTGCCACAAAATGATTTACAAAAACAACGCTTCAAGAATCAAAAGAACTATGTGCTTGCTTACCTCCCAATTGTTCAGGTTTTCATCCGGAATATCACGGTCTTCTCTACCTCCAAGCCTTGCATCATCGCCCAAGTCACCAATAGATACAACACTTTCGCTGTCGCTTATATTGTCTGCCATATTGGATACAAATTCGGGGAGCCGATGCCACGCTGAACTCGACGCCGAAGGTAGTGGAGGCATCTGGTTGTCTGACCAACCTAAATCAGATAAGTATTCCTCGTACTCTTCTTCGAAAGCAAGGTCTTCTGTGGTATAAGGCAAGAAGATCGATGGATCTGGAGCTTGTGAGCGGGGAGGCGGGAACACATCAGCTTCAACAATATTCGGGGTCCCGACAGGCCGAATTATATTCCCGAGGTCCAAGCCGGGGGGTAAACCTTCTAGATTGTGGGACATACTGACCGAACGACGGTGGGCTTGGCCATGCTGATTTGCGGCTTGCGCACCATATCGTTTGGTGTTGTCTGTTAACCGCTATGTTTAGAATTTCCATGCATGACCCTGAAGGGCTTACAAAACTTGACCAAATGGCGGAGAGCTTGCTCTTGTGCCTGTGTTTTGGTGTGAGCCAACTACAGAGTGGTATGCAAGGGGCTGTACCTGAGCATCAGTAACATCGTCCACTTCGTTTCCGGTGAGCCATTCATCGCGCAAGTCGGGTCTACAATTGAGGTAAATAGAAGTGATGACCTTCATGTTCGCTATTCGATCGTCAGAAAAACTGATAGATAAATGTAATATTCTTCTTTACATTGCCGCCATTTGCGACCGCAAAAAGGAACCTGACTCTTGATCAACTTTAGAACGTGCAGTTGCAACATTGGATGAGGGACACGAAGCACTCGCTTGAGTACAGCCTGTGGATAGAAGATGGATCAGCCGCCGCATCTTATTCACGTTCTTTCACTCACTGAGCTCTTGTACTGAACTAGCATCCATATGCGGTGCGACCGACTCTTCGATAGCTTTTGCATAATCTTTGCGAAGTTAGTGGCCGAGAAAAAGTTTCGCCACGAAAAATCAGTGAGCATCTCCACCTCCTCCTCATGTTTCTGTCCGTTCGGTAAGGTCTTGGATTGTAAAACGATGTGAGAAGCTGGACGCGGTCTCTCATCCTGCATGCGTGGAGCAACACGTGCATGATGAATCTGGCAGTACCGGAAGAAGCTGACACTAATTACTTTGGATGATCCCCAAGATAGTGGTTTCGGCTCACTTATGATCAGGAGAATCAGCCTTAGAAATAACTGATGCAGAAACTTCTTGCAGGCCGAACATTTTCAGGATCAGGAGTAAACAGTTCGTATCAAGTAAAAGTTGACCAAGGTGATGGAACTTCATCGCATCTACTCATATATGCACGTCCATAAGTGTTTAGTGTTTAAGTATGCATCAACGAGATGCTTACGAGATGCTTTGAACCACTTTAATGTCAATAATAAAATGGCAGAGACTGCTTTGGAGGTAATCTCGCGGTGTCGAGTAACATCTAAGTCGTCAAGAGTTGGTGGGGGCGGTGGGGGTTGTTCGGGCGCTAAGTAAAGACTCTAAACCGGATATAGGTGAAGGCCAATTGACCGCTACACTTACGCGAAGCCACTCCAGGCGGAAACACAGAAGAAGTAGATGACTGGGGGAGTTGTTGCTGGTTTGTTCCGGCCGAGACGGTTGCTAACAACAACTTCAGTAGCACCAGTACCCAACCCGACAATACTGGAAGCACAGAGCTCTAAGGCTGAGATAGCACAACGCCCAGTACCAATAATAAGCATTTGCTTACATATATCACTTCGACCCTTTTCAAGCGCTTGAGATCCTCCTTTGTCTCTCTGGTTTTCCGTTCTTCCGCGTTTGACTTAGCCCCGGTATTTTCCATCTCGGTCTCCGCAATTTTGGCATCAAGCAATGCGACGTCGCTCAGCACCTCGGCATTCTCAGGATCCTGAAATGCGTGTCAGACAACCAACAGCCACGAAAAAGTGGTTAGGAAAACTTACCACCGATGTCGTCTTAGAAGATTCAGCGTCACCTTCTGATCCGGGCAAATGCTCCAATCCGCTTTCGGCGGTCATACACTCCTCCCTTGTGCGCCACATCTGCCACAATGACAGACTTACGTACATATGTCGGTTGTAGAGCTTGTCAGCCTCGTCAATGGCGAAAGGAACCAATCGACCGTTATTTGCGCCAAACCGAATTTTACGAGAAAACGGGAACAAAAATGGTCGGTTTTGGTCAGTCTGATATTGCTGCTTTTTCGGCTTTGGAGAGGGTGGTGGAGAGGGTGCAGGTGTTGCAGGCTGCGGGTTAGGGCGAAAACCTGTATTCTGAGGCTGATGCTGGAACATCTGACTTATGTTGCCTGACATCGGTGATTGATGTTCTAAGTCATCGTGGTGATAGTGATGGCGCACTGGAATGGGTGAATACGCCTGTGCCAATCTCACTGCAGGGCATGATACAGCAGATTTGCCTTGACCAATCTCCATGAAGCGGATGGTTGGGGCGGGTGGACATGTAAAAGTTGGGTACTTGACAGAAGTCTCTTGATGAAATGCTTCAAGATCGAATGGCGTACACTTAATGGCGACGACTGAATAGGCAGTGAAATCAACCAATGCTGGCGGGATGATGTAAGTTCACCTTCATCAGGAATCGGCGGTAGTGATGCAAGCTCTCGGGCAAGCTTTTTGACGCGCGCCAGCTCTCTAATCCCTCCACAACATGCAAGCAAAGCCTTCCACAAGACGAGGAGGAGCTACGAACGGTAAGAGGGCGTCTGACACTTGTGCAACAGGATTCTCACCTTCTTGATTGGATAACCCTTTGCACTCTTGTCTTTTAGGCCAGACACGACATTAAACAGGTAGACAGGTAAAGGGGGGTCCATGCTCACTGAGGATTTTGCTTAGTATTGGAGTCTATAAGTCTGAATGTCGTCACGCAGAGCTTACTGAGCTCATCCGCAAAATCATCCCGCTCTTTGAAAACTTCAATTAAATGGTACATCATCCCGAGGTAGACTGATATCTCGGTAGTGAACTCTTCCAAAAAGTCGGCCTTCTCTGCGGCGGTGATTTGGAATTGCGCTGCATCTGCATCTGAAAGCGAACTGGTGCTGTTTGGAAATGCTACAGGAAGGCGATTTCAGGTCCATACCATAGTAGATCGTGCTTTTGACTGGCGATCTTCATAGACTCTAAAATTGTATTTAAGCCATTGGCGCCGCGGACCACCTTACAATTTTCGTAAATCCAGTGAAGCTGATGCTCTGGAGACGTCGTTTCCGCGAATGTGCCTGATTGGGACATGACATAATAAGTCATCTGACGACAGGCTTGGGGGAAATCAACCTTGAAGTACATAAAAGAGGCGACGGGCATTTGTGAATCGAACTTCAGCATCCCGGTGCTCGAGACTTTCTAAAAGTAGTTCTACATGAGCTTTTCTCTGTGTATCTGTGGTTTCAGGGCTTGTCCATTCTAGAGGGAAAAAGTAAGAGTGATTGTCGGGTACACCAATAACGTACCTCCAGGAAATGAGCCCTGCCAAGCTTTCAAATTTTCCACCACCTGCGGCATTTCTACGTATGAGTAGAACTCGTCAATTTCGTTCATGACGGTGTCTTCGTCATCGTAGCGAAAATCGTAGAATGATTGCTGTTAAACGCGGTCAACAGCCGATGAATAGACTCAATAAATATCAGCGTGCCTTGGGCTTGGGTGCAGAGGTGACCATAGCTCTGAGTTGCCCGAGAGTGATGGAATCAAGCCCCAATTGCTGTATCCCTGCAGTGTTGTCTTGTATGTCACCCCCTGGGGGAGGCGCGAATACCATGTTCGTGATAGTAGTCAATAAGGGAGTGGGGGGTGAATATTATTTGTCAAAGGCTTGGGAATTCAACAAAGGAAAACAAAAGTAAACAAATTGTGTATTACTAATAAAGCCAACACCTTTTGTTTTGGGGTCGACTGTACGAATCCAATTGCACGTCCCATGAGCATGGACACACAGGAAGGGAAACGGACTCAGATGAAATGCGGTCTTACATCAATATGTGACTCAGCATCAAAGATGGATCAGCTGAGCAGACCCAGTCAGGCGATGTGGCTGGCTGGCGATGGTACCTGACTCCGTGTCTCAGTATGGGAAGACTGGCGACTTCATGGCTGTGCACGGTACTCCGCCCATCGCGGTGTCGGCGTCAACGTCGGCAGAGGACACGCATCTGCAACATGGGGCGAAGTGCGCGTTGGACCTGCTGTGCGACTGCGTAAGTCTCTGAACAAAAAAGTCAGCAGGAAAATGCACACTAGCCAAGTTTGGTCGTGGGAAATCATGATATAAGCGTGGTTACGGTGGATGGGTATATAACTGAAAAATTAGCAATGGTTCGTTAGGACCGCTTTGGCTGTGGATCGACCTCGCAGTCGGTCTCATTCTCGCCAACAACTTTCTCTTCTGGTTCGGCTCATCGTCCGCGACAGCGTCGGCGTCGTTGGGATCGATAAAGGAGGTTAGACGAGGTCATTGCCGGCAACGTCGACACATTCCCCTCCCCCTCTCCCCTCGGTAGGAGGCATTAGCTGGCGGCATCCCTTGCTTTCCAGGTTATCCTGTGTTTCTGGACATCCCTTTGGGGCCCCTCAAAAGGCACGCCTTTGCTGCGCGTTTGCCGTTCCAACTGAAATTTCTTCTCCTTTTATCCTATCCTAGCCTTCGCATCCCCGGATTTTTAACGACTCATCTTACGACCTTTTCTGCCTTCGCTCTTTCAGTCAACGAGCCAGGCTTATTTGCTCGAGATCGGCCTGCTCCTGCCCTCTAGCACTCGGCGGTCGAGTCTTCATCCGCAGATGCCAGTTCCAGTCCCTCCTGTCTCTACTGCGCACTCTGTTCACAAGTCTGAAGATTTCACAAATCCTCGGTCTTCTGTTTTCCACCTTCTGAAGCGTACGCTTCCATCGTCTCCGATAGCTCCACCACCGTCTTTTGGCAGTCGCGAGCAGTGGATCAGCTCTCTTCCATCGTGGAGACGAACCAAGACTCGCCACGTTTACGAGAACAGCTCAGACTCCGCGGCACTGGTAGAGGCTGGTCAGGGTTTTCCTAAAGGGTTGGCTAGCGCGGGCGACGCGCCTGCCATTAAAGGAGCATACGTGCAAACGTGTATTCCGCCCTTGAAGACCTTATTATCGGGTTGTAGTTCAGAGATGCCCCCACGCAGCGCTTCCTATGACCAACTAATTGATTTGGAGCGTACTCAGGAGACGCCATTAGGCGACCTTATGACTCGTCCTTCTCCTTGTCCACCGGAGTTGATCGGGGGTGACATCTGCGGTGCGCGTGTGTGGCCTCATGTTTCAGACTTATATCTTGAAGAAGAGGGCGGTTTATTCGCACCGATCCTGGAAGATGACT
Organism: Pulveroboletus aff. viridisquamosus; assembly: GCA_038088935.1. Lineage (NCBI taxonomy): Eukaryota > Fungi > Basidiomycota > Agaricomycetes > Boletales > Boletaceae > Pulveroboletus > Pulveroboletus aff. viridisquamosus. The sequence goes on from JBBPJW010000531.1 coordinate 19,357, forward strand.
CGCCTGACATGATGAATGGTGATGCAGGCTCAAGTCCTGTCGAACCAGTCACACCTTTTGGGGATTATGTTGATCGAGCGGTGGCTGCCTCCGATGCCACAGTTCTCCATAACCCTCTTGTTCCCTCTGGACCGCAGGAACTTCACCTGCCCATTTCAGTCAAGTGTGACTCTCAGTTCTGCTCTCTTCATTCTTACCCTTCCCTCAAAGAGGAGTTGGTCGTCGCTGCGAGCTCATTTCACAAGCAACTCGCCGAACCTATGGCTGAATGGTTTATCTCGTTTGTATGGAAGGTTTGCACGAATGTGCTCGTTCTTCCCCAGACAATCGCCCCCTACACGTGAGTTTATTATCTGTTCATGTATCCGTGTGTTGACCAACGTCGTTAGACTTCCTAATTCGCCGCAGCTCCGTCAACCTGTACCGATGTATCTTGCGGCCCGAGTGCACTCGTTGTTGATGTCAACGCTTCTTCAGCCATCAGCAATACTGCTAGCACTGTGGTACATCGTGCGGTTACCTGCTTACTTTGGTGCGCCTGGTTTGGGCACAGAACATGTGAAGGAGCGGCGTTTTAGAGTCGAGTTACTCAGTGATACGCGCGATACTGTCGATGGCGAATCCCTCGAGGGTAATGCCACATTCAGATTAATTGTTCTAGGATGCATGTTGGCAAACAAGTGGCTGGATGATCATACGTTCTCCAACAAGACCTGGTCAGTACTTCACTCAGAATAAAGTTTCTCGTTCCTGACATTGTTAGCAGGCATACAATTTCTAACATTCCCGTGCAGTTGCTCAACAAGCTTGAATATTTTGCCCTAGACATCTTTTCGTATGATCTGTCGATTTCCTCATCCGCCTGGTCCCAATGGCTCAACCACCTACTCTCATATCACCATTCCCTCACTACAACCACTTACCCTCAGCCTATTGCGCGTCCGGCGTCCAATCCCAATGTATTCATTCGCAGGACTATTCAGGAAATCATGGAGGCCCCACTAGGTCATTCTATGAAAGAACCGGTATTCCTTGGTGTTGAGCAAAGGCTGAAGGAGAAGCTCGGGCTTTCTGTCCTGCGGGAAACAGAGACTCTTGACATTAACTTGGACGAGGATGGTCCTCTCAGGGAAGAGTATTTGCCCAGGCGCCGAGCTAGTAATGGAGGTTCTTCGGGTCATGGCCCGGAGTCTCGGGGTGGCTCTCGCAATGGAGTTTCCGGTCATCAGGTGTTACCTCTCCAGGGCGGTGTCAGTTTGCCACCACCTGCGAAGTGGAGTCCCGCTGGCGATGAGCCAATAAGCCGTCCAAGCGACCGTGCTGGCCCGGTGTATTTACCAGTTCAACCTTCTCTTGCTCCACGGTATGTTGGTACAGTTCCAGTTCCGACGGTGTACCATCCTTGGCCCGTTACGGGACTGCCACATGTTCCGTTTGGGCAGCGCCCAGACCGCGATTATACGGTGAACGCTACTCCCATCTCGCGGTATACCTACTGGGCTTGTCCTTCTGCAGCTCAGCCTGTGTGCACCTCCGACTACTATGCAGGTCCTGATCATGTCCGTGGATATTCCCTTAGAGCATTCGACTACCGCTGCACTGACATTCGGTCATTGCCGGAGGGATCTCAGTGCCATACTCAGCCAGCTTCCTGGACTCCGCTGCATCAATATGGTTATGCCACATCTAGACAGCCGCTTGCTCATCATCCTCCACTGAATTATCGATCAAGTTGGATACGAGCCTGAAGAGTCTCCTGCCCACTCATAACTATGCTGGTTGACTTCCGCGTCTAGATTCTGCTTTGTTTCCACCTCGTTCCGTCATCATAAATGTTGCACCTGGAGTTGTGTATGGTGCTCTAATTTTTCGCTCTCTACTCATGCATGCCCATTCTTTCGAGGCTTGTGAATACTGGATTTCTCTTGTCTCCAGCACTGTTATACAACTTCCGGGTCCTTTCACTATGAAGACATATCCATCCCGTCTTGCGGACCATGCACTCGTCTCATCATCTTTCGACATCTCGACTGCGTAAGCACTATTTATGTGGGCCCGCCAACTACTTCCGGACTGACCCAGTCATCGCTTGGAGGGAGGTTGATATCCTCGGACCATCTGCCTGTCCATATCGTCGTTCATGGATTGAACATTCACGGCCATTTGCTTCGCAGTTTCATCGTTGATGTATCAATTTCTCGTCTCGTACCTTTACGCCGCTAACCTAATCATCTTTTTTGACGACTTTCATTTCGTGTCTTCCGTCTCCGTTGTTTCTTGCTACGTTTTTTTTTTTTTTTTCTTCACCTGGAACGCATCACGAAACCACAAAAACACGCAGAAAATCAACAAGCCGCATTACAAAAATATTTAGCACCCCTTTCTACGTTTTTCGTTCGTCATCGTTAGCTGCCAGTCGCTTTTGGTATTTCGCCGACGCGCTTTTTTGCAGCCCGCTCATCCTCGCGATTGTGATTGCCTTGGAGTAGTGCAGTTTCGCTGTCTCGTTCGTTCCGCCTGCGCCTTTATGGGTAAGTAGCTAGATACCTTGAGAGGAAGGGCCTGTACGGTACTTAGGTTAAAGTACTTGTCGATTTCCCAAACATACGCAGTACATGCTACTTGAGGGTCACATGGGGTTGCTGGCAAAGCACTGATTCAGAATTGGGCGGGTAAATGATCAACTCATTGGATCCTCGTTCTGTTACAATACATGGCCGTGCATCTCTTCCTGTGCCCCATCAAACGCGTATCAATACGAACGGCACCTGGGGAGAGACCTAAGCCAGACATGGGAATAGGAGTCACTGCTGCTTACCTCGACATCCTCTCCCTCTTCATCCGTCAGCATAACCTCAACCAACAGGTGCTTGACGTGAGGTGGAATAGGTTTTTTACTCACATGCTCCACTAATTTACTGAATCTCATCGGCAATCTTTCCGCACTCTGTAGAAAGCATCAAAGATTGATGTCACATATTCCGAATGGACACGAACCTTTTTCCTGTCTGTGAAGGAGCTCCACAGCATACTCACACCTTGGCTGACCATGCTAACATCGAGGTTGTGATTACTCTTGAACCAGGCGATAAATTCCTTCAGAGTAGGGTCGCCCTTGAACTCCAGACGATCCCACAGTGTCCATTCCGTTTTACCAAATTTATTCTTCTTGGCTGCAATAGGCTCCGAGAAACCGAAGAAAGGTAGAGCGAGGTTCACGAATCCATTCTTGTATTCTTCGAGTTTGGCTTTGCCATCAATGATCTAATTCGTTGTCAGTGCATGATCTATCCGGACCGAGAAATGTACCTTATAGAGCTCTAAGCACACTAATCCGACAACAAGGGCAGTAGTTGTAGCAATGGCAGGGATAATCTTTCCGGCAATCTGCTTTGTGGTATGGCGGTCGGCAATGGGAATATTGTAGTTCGTTGCCCGTAGATTGGAGGCGGCAGTGATAAAGTCTATGTGATGATTGGCGTCATCATCTTTCTCGAACTCAACTGGTGTAAGGCGATAGCCGGCGAGAGACGACGGAGTAGGCAACTTCTTGATGAGTTCATTTATGTCATCCAATTCTACGCTTGGCGTAAGTGAGAAAGAAGCCTAGCTTAGACACACTCACCAGTCTTACCAGCGGCGGTCTGGTCAACTGGCTCATTCTCATTAATCTGGATCCTCACTCCATTCTTCGGAGAGAATTCAGGAACTATGACCGAGTCTGCAATTTTCTTGAAAATTACAGGATCGATTTCACCCCTGAGCCCATAGTTATATGCATGGAGATTTGCGGCGGCAATGATAAAAGCCAGGTGGGTTGACTGGAGGTGCTTAAGTCAGTAGCTTTCAGAGTACACTGTCTAAGAACTTACATCTGCCGAGTTGAAGACAAGTGGGTCAGGAGCTCGTTTCGGCCCACTCCAGAATGGTTGTCCCGTGCTCGTCACATGATCCTTAGGCAAGCTGTATAGCAGCTGTCGGATAGCATTGTTAAATTTGTCTTCAAACTGAAGGCGAGCCCAGACAATGCATTCTTCAAATGTCAGTGGCTTGTTCGTCACCAGGTACGAAACTATTTGCCCGACGTGATCATGTTGCTGACCGGAATATTTGAGGGAGTTCTCCAGGTAGTTGGGCTCCGAAAGGTACTGATTGACAGATTCTATGGGCTTCACAAACATGGCGTCAAACTCTTGCCTGCTCCACTCTATGGTGTGAGTGATAGCGTTAGGAAAGTTCTTGACAGTGCAAGATAGAGTTTGTTTTTCGGGTGGGTCCTGTGAGGACGAATAGGATTCTGTAAGGTGAGGAATGACAACCTGAATGTTGCCTTTCGTTCCCATGGTGCCGGATTCCAGTAAAGGTTTTTCATACAAAACGCAGCGCTGGTCCATGTACACACCTGAAGTCAACGTTAGTATGAGTGGATGGTCGCGGGAACACAATCCTACGAGCCGCAACATTGTCTAAGGCGTTTGTGACACCATCGAGGGATGAAAAGAAGGTGTCGTCAAAAATATCTTCTAACGTTTGAGGGGTACTATACACTTTGCGAGTTCTTAGGTGACTTACTCTCTGTCGTTTGCCCAACTGGTTCTTGTTTGCACATTATGTGGCCTCTTAGCGCAGGGTTCATATCTGCAACAGCAGCACCAGCGACCTCTGACTTGAATTTCCCAAGATCCTTCGCACGAAAGAGGAATTGTCTGTTTAGGTTACTCTTCTCGATCGTATCAAGATCAGTAACATGGATTTTCGCATGAGGTCCAGTTGCGAGACCCATCATGCTCCAATTCTTCAACATCTCGCATCCAATGGCACCGGCACCGACAAGGAACTGGTTATGGTTTGCAATCTTGTCCTGGAAAGACTTTCCAAATACGGCTATTTGTCTATCAAATCTACTGCCAATAGGTCTGCAGTCTTCCTCAGTAGGAAGGACCAGAGGCAACGACTCGAGCGAATCGAAGTAGAGGTGCTGAGCCATGGGGTGGAATTTGGAGGAGCATGCTTTGAGAACTTCCTGGGCCACAAACCCACCGATGACGGCTGCGATGGGAGCTATGTCGCCTGTTGCTTGATACGCGAGCTCCTCGAGAACGTTCTCGGCACCATCACTATCCAATTTCTTTGCGAGGGCAACGAACCGCTTCGCATCTTCGGCATTCCGTGGACGGGGAAGATGACCGTATTGGTCTCTGTACTCGGAAAGAGCTTGGAAACCAACATGGAGCGTAGCAGGGCGGTCAAACTTGGCAAAGTCGGTAGTGAAGAAATCGGGTGCATTTAATGACTCTCGCAACGATTTCTGCAGCAAATATTCGACTGGTCTCATAAGAAAGTGTACGAAAGACTCACGAACTGAAGGATCTTAGGCATCTTTACCTGGTTGTATATCCCACCTCGAACGTAGTCACCGAAGGAAGAGGTATCACCAATGGTGAAGGTGTAGGGTCCCTTCACAGATACTTTCCTGGGCTTACAGTCATTTAATTCTTCCATTCCTTGTACTTCTATGAAGGTCACAAAATCGCCGTCCTCGAAGCCGTGGCGCGCCTCGTCATGACAAGTAACTAAACCTTGCTCGTCCTGAATCATCCCTTAGCTATACAACACAAGTAGTAGTGATATTCGATGTTACCTTTGTAATTGACACGACCATACCGGTCAGCGGTTGCTCGCCAGACGGATCTACACAGGTAAACTTGGGTCCAAAATCATTGAACACGGAGCTTTAATTCACCTGTCAAGATCTCTGAATAGTGACCTGTTTATCACTTACCCAAAAAGACCTCGCGTTTCTGCAGCAATAAAATAGACACCGTGTTGGTGCGTCCAGTCGTTGATCTCCAGTTGTTTCTTGTAAGACGCATTACAAAGCACTACGACCTTGAACATCGTTAGGACTCACGTAGGGATTAATGATTGCATGCATACTTGGAAAGGTTGGATGAGATACACAGTTATCTCTTGGCCCGCCTTTCCTCCTAGATTACGCACTGGCACGTAGGCATTGAGCTCGGAGATACGAGGATGCATTGCTGCTGCGCGTGGCTTTCCAATATCTTCTTCACGAAGAAAGTACTGACAAAAACCATATAGAAAATGACATAATCCACGACTGATACTTACCTGTGCACTTAGATCTTGAACGGTAACAGGTTCAGGATCGTACAGTGTCACTGACTTGACGCCAGCCAAGCATACATTCTTAGCTTGAATTGTGTGCCACTTGTGTCAGGGTGACCCTCTTGCCAAAGATTTACGCCGTACCGATTTCAGCACCCAAACCCTGAAGTCCGACGATGAGTACATTCGAGGTAGCCATCCTTTTCATCGCTTCAGAAGCGGGGTCAGTGGCGCGCAACCCAGGCGATTTACTAGTGTTCTACCTTCATGACCGAGTACGTATCTGAACAGCGAGCGACACAAGACAGGCGATTAAACTGATTGACTGGCGGTGAGAACTCAGATTGCTCACAGCTGACGAGAATAGAGACCTTCGTCGATGGCAGCCTCGTCGACATCCATCTTCGAAGCAAGGCTAGTAGCATCGGACATGCTTGTATATTATGTGGATGGACGAGCAAAGATATGGGTTAGGGCGACGGCACGAACGATCTCATGACTAAGCTCATTAGCACGTGAACCCAGCAGTGAACTTGTACACACGTTTATGAGTATAGGAGAGACATCATAGTGTTGGAATTCCTTATCTCTCCCAAATGACCTTCTAGTCATTTGATCTTCTTCATTCCCCTTTTTTCTTTTGTTCTTCCAACTTCGCCCTTGCTCGTCTTTCTGTTGTTACACCGAACACGTCTTATGTAGTCACGGCAGTCTTGATGCGATGTTTTAGCTTTACTGCACCTCAGTCTTTGTCATATGAAACTGAGGTGAGATAGTTCTTTATGCAACTGTACCATTCAACTACTAATCAGTACCTACAAGGTCCACTTGTGTTTAGGTTAGTTTTCTGGTAGAATGAACATAGTTTTTGTCCATATGAACCTGAGGCTCACTTGTAATAGTACACTACCCTTAAAGTGCTACCTTACAATAGGTTATGAGCCCTAAGTAGATACACATCTTCTGCATACCTTGCCAAAGTTGCCATGCCCAGCTTCTGTGCACCCTTTGTTTCAGTAGCAAGACCTTTTATGTAACTTTTCACTAATTCTGTCATGTTCCATAATTTGGACCCAATTTCAATCTAGCTTATGCTTGGTTTTGCACTTGGTGCTTGCCAGTAAGCTACCCTAGCCCCCTGATTCTCCTCCATGTAACTCTGGTCCCCTGTTACTACTTCACTCCACTTTAGTTACACTTGTGCTCTTTTACCCTATTATTAGTACAGGCTTCTTTGATTCTCCATTTCCTTGCTGCTTTAATTCTGACTTTAGCTTTGCTTCTGTTTTCAGTCACTTAGTATATCTTAGTTCTCACTTTATTCTCTCTGAATCTTTCTGTTATAACTTAATATTTTCTTTTGCTCTTACTTTTTTTCTGTTTCTTGTTTCCCTTTACTTTTTTCTGAAGTGGGAGACTTTCCACTCTGCCTTGATACTCGAGGTGACCTTGGTGGACACTCCTATCCTATCCTAAATAGCTGCTTGGGCTTTTATGCTAGTGGCCCAGAACTAGGCAATGAGAGAAGGGATGAGACCTGGGCTCTTGTATAAACCAGTAGCCAGCAGCACTGAAGGGATCAGCCTGTATAACCAGCTAAGAGGTCAAGAGAGCAAGACTGGGGAATACCCAGCTTGCACC
>JBBPJW010000532.1:0-27125 GCA_038088935.1 Pulveroboletus aff. viridisquamosus
AACCACACCATGAGGATGTGGGAGAATGGAAAGGAAGCACAGATAGAGATCTATGAATGAAGCAAGGCTGCCTGAAGGCCGAGGAGATCCAATCTGGATCTCTGCCACAGATCAGATCCTAATCTAGATTGTAAGATCAGATGTCATCAGAAGATCTGGATCTCATCTGAGATCTGCCACATCATGTGACCAATACCTTGTGCAGGGGAATACTCTGATATAAGGACTTAGCCTTAGCCTAGAGTTTGCCTTATCAGGCAACTCGTTTGCACAATCACGTGCAACTGATCATGTGACCAGCGCATCTCATGCTCTACAGTTCCCACGGTCACGTGTGACCGTCGTGTTAGGCTGGAGCCGTAACAACTATGATGTTATGCCTTATAATTGATGCATGTTATTCTTAGTCAGATGCTCTTTTTTTGCCATTGAATGGCTGACTAAGCAGTACTTTAGGGTAGACCAGACCTACATGGTCTGTGCACACTTTTGTAGAATATATAAAGGCTTAGTTCACAGCCTGGATTTTCCCAGTCTTGTGCACTTGAGCTTATGTTTTATATAAGTTACTTGATTTATTATCTTTTCTCTTGCCTAGTTCTAGTTGACCTAGTCAAAGTCAACTCTAGTTGTTCAGAGTACCCTCTAGGGTAGAATCACAAATCTTCAAGCTTAGTTCAACACATTTGCCTGTGCATTTCAATTTTTAAATATGTGTCAAAACTGCTTAAAGTTGTAACTTATAGCAATCTAGTCTGTTATATATCTAGCAAATATAATGGTTCCTAGCATATGATCATGGGAACTGTTGAGAATGTGATATAATCTAGTTACAGTCATGTGAATAAGCTTTTTATTCAAGGAAACTTTAGGCAAGTTCTAATATTCAGAGTATTCCCCTGCATAGGCATTGGTTACATGATGTGGTAGATCTCAGATGAGATTCAGATACAGTCCCCAATGTCATCTAATCTATGGCAGAGATCCATTGGATCTTCTTGGCCTTGCTACTGCCATGCCATATTTATCTCTGCCATTCCTATGTGCTTCTATTCCATTTCTCCCACATTCTCATGATATGGCATACTCTTTTCCTCTGTTCCCTGATATATGAGGCCACTGCTGTTACGACTCTGGAAACCAGAGGCTATACCTAGCTAAAGATGGAAGAGGAGTGACACTGAGAATAGCCTAAGTGGTGGCTTAGACAAGGAGCAACTGAGGATGACTCTGAAGGATGGAAGACAAAGAGGACTCGGATGAGACACATGCTCGAAACGACCTAGTTCCTATGCCTCTGAAGGGCCTGGTTTTCTAAGAAGAGCTTTGCTGTAAAGCCTAAACTGCCTAAGCTGTCAAGTAATAAAGTCTGAGGACTTTAGCACTCTGAGCTGGCCTTTATATACTACTCTAAGAGGCGCACAGACCATGTACATCTGTGTCTACCCTGAAGTGGTACAGTAAGCTAGCCAGTAGCATAAAAGGCATACTCGTGTAGGCCATAAGGTAAGTGCATGGGGCGGATGTAGGGAATGAGGCAAAGGGCCTCTCGTATGATGTGGGGGAATGGAAGAGAATAGGTGTGGACACAATGAGGATGGGGATCTCAATCCACAGATGAGATCACCTTGGCAGATCCATCAGATCCATAGAGATGAGTCAGATCCAAGATCAGGAGATCAGGGGAAGATCCAGGGAAGATCCCTAGATGTGCCTCATGGTCACTAACCTTAAAAGTACTCATATAATATATGCCAGATCCTAAGTTAGGGTTTAGCCTGATAAGGGTTGGGATTCCCACAATCACATGAGAATGAAAGTGGTCGTTGCATGGTTTGCAACAACTGCCTCACTTCTTATATCTGATCCATGCCCTTTTCTTTATCTATAGAGGGTTGAGTATTTACTGCCATTAATGGCCATAGATAGCAGTAGTTTAGGGCATCCTCCCTATACTTGATCTGTGCACAGATCCCAGCAATATATAAGGCAGGAAGTGCAAGCTGGGTTTTCCCCAGTCTTGCTCTCTTAACCTTTAGCCCACTTCACTGTCTGCTACAAAGGTAGAGGCACTTTACCATTATCACCTGAGCTCTAGCTTTATACAGGTTCCTGGTATATCTTTCTTTTCTTCTTGCCTAGTTAGGGGCCACTAGTCTAAAAGCCCTTCCAGTAGTTCAGCACAAGTCCAGGAGCATTTATTAGAGTGCTCAAGCACAACTAAACAGGAGTTCCTGTTTTATAAAACTTATTATACAAGATAAGCATGATATTTTCTGAACTTTTCTTTAGTGAATATAATAATGTCATCAATATAAATCATAACAAAAGTCCATAGATCATGGAAAATATCATTAACCATGTTTTAGAATATGTTATGGATCTAGACCAATAGCAAGAGGAAACTACCTTGGAGAATGCTTAAAACTGGGGAAGACAAAAGAATAGCAGCCTAGAGGAGGCACTAGGATACAAGGTAAACAAGTAAACAAGTGCTCTAGACTAGAAAATCAGTCTATGCCCTTGTCCCTTTATATATTGCTACAAAGTATGCATGGACCAGATCATAAGAAGTACATAAGGTAGCTGGTGTACAGAGAACAATGCTAAATAAGAAAATAGGGCAAAGGGAAACTAAATAGAAACCAATGGCAAATAGAGAGTAATTAGTAAAAGAAAGCAAGGCAAAGGTAAGGCATGATATTAGAGGGCTAGGCCATAACATCAGAGAAAGTCTAGGCTACAATGAGAGATAAGATAAGATCAAAGAAAGTGGTCAAAGATAGTAAATAGTAAAAAGAACTTAGCTTAGAGTAAGAATGAAAAATAGCCACTATCTAAGTAGTGCTAGTATATAATAAAATGTGCCAGGGCTATTGTATATCCCAAAATACATTACCACTGGCTCATAAGGCCCTATTGGTGTTGTAAAAGCACCTTTTTATTCATTATCTTCTCATAATTGAAAGTTCTTGTATTTCCATTATAGATCTAGAGTGGTGAAAAGATCTGCACCATTTAATTGATTGATAAGGGTGGAAATAAGTGGTAGTGGATATGAGTTTTTCACCATTTACTCATTGAGGTATCTATAATCAATAACCATATGTTTATCTACATTTGTTTTCCCAATAAAAAATACTGGAAATATTTGGGGAACTTGAATAGGCAAATGTATCCTTTTTCTGTTTCTTTGTGAATAAATTCTCTGATTTCCTTTATTTTGGAGTCTAAGAGAGAAATTATATATTTTTTTCAAGGCACAAACCCATTCTTTAAATCTACCACATAATCCCATGTTTTTTTTGTGGGCATGCATTCTAATTTCTTCCAGAAAAATATGTCAAGGTATTCCCAGAATTCTTTTGGTATCTGTTTCTTTAGTTCTTTTTTCTCTTTGGCTAATGTCAATTATAGAGGTGGAAATTTCTTCTTTATGGTGTTTGTTGTCTTTATTGACCATACTAACTCTTAGAATAACCCTTGATTTCATGGTTCTGATGAATCCCACTGATCTGTCTGCATAAATAATGAACATTTCTCTGAATAGGGACATTTCTATTAGTTTATACTTTACCACAAAATCTTTATCCATGAAGGTAATGGATCCTTCTGAATCCAAAAAAGAAAAATTAGATTTACATTTGGCCCAATACTTTCCTCTCTTGCCACAGACTTGTCCATGGACTTGTGTGTCTGTTAGAAATTCTTCTTTTTTGTAGACTTCTTTACTTTCTTGTTCAAGGGTTTATAACTTAAAAAAGATGGTGAACTTGTTTGTGGAAAAGGAGCACCTTTCTTGTAAGAGGAATTAAGCACCAGTTTTGTGTCACTGGCCAAGCTCTGAAGAGACCCCTCTACAATTAAAAAAGGGATCTTATTCTGCAAGCTAGTAGCTTTACAAAAAGAATTAAAAGCAGGGAATGAAATATGTTTGAGTATGAGATCTTGATCACCTTGATCAATTAAGATTGGCTCTAGTTTAAAGAAGCCTTAGTATATGCTTCTAATTCAAACTTATCTTTAAAGTAGGCCTCTGCTTCTTCCATTAAATTCCAGGGCATTACTTCCTGAATTCTGCAGCATTCTTATGTTTAAGGATTTAGTAGTATACCAGTCATTTGCATTCACCCTGGATAAAAAGTCCTTATAGCATACAACCCTTGATTGCACTTTGAAGTGAGAAAAACCTGGGAAAGGGGTAAAAGGGAAAATTAGACCCACATTCTTTAGCCATGTGCCCCCTCTTATGATACTTCCAACATTCTGGGGACATTGAGATCTGTTGGTAGTCCACTTTCATTGGGGCCCCTCTACCCAGTTGAATGCCAACTGCTATAAATTTTGAAGGAGATGTCAAGGGGGGTTGAGGCTTGTAGGTATTGGAGGGATTAAAAGACAAATGAGGGAAAGGATCTCTAGAGATGTTAAAATGATTGGAAAATGTAGCTTTTTTAACAGCCATTTTTTTATAGGCCCTTTCTATCATCTTAAATTGTTTTACTAGGCTAAAATAGTTATCCTTTATGTTCTGAAGGCATGCATATAAATAAATCCTATAGTAAACCTACTTATTGCATGGCATGGTCCATTCTCCATGTCTCTTCTCAATACTTTAAACTGCTGGATGTAATCATTAATAAAGCCTCCTTGTCAAAGCCCCTTCAGCTTTTGCATATCTTCATGGGCTATTTCCCCAATATGAAAGTAAGCTTTTAGCTCTTCTTCCAAATCTGGGAACTCTGGCCATGCTATTTCCCCTTTGTAAATATTTGAGTTCAGCTTCATGTTATTTTCTTCAGCCAGGTACTTCTTATAAGTAATATGGGCAAAGCCCTCTGATTTACCTTTCAATTTACTCAGCACTGCTAAGCAGATAACTCTGTTATTAGACCATTTCTAGTTTATCATTTACATTCTGGTTTTGACCCACCATAGGCACCATTTCTTATAATTACCATCCCACTTCTCTGGATCAGCTATTTTCCTACCAACTTCTCCCTTACTTTACTTTTCCAGCTGATTCATCAAGTCAGATAAAGCCCCAGACATTCTCAATTAGCTTGGTAATAATGGTGAGAATATAGAGTCTGTCAATTAAAGGGAGATAGTGAGGTACTAAGGGACTGGCTCTATTAACTAAAGAGGGGACCCTTGTTATACACTGGCACTACTTAGCTAGGGGCTATTTTTTATTCTTACCCTAAGCTAAGTTCTCTTTACTATTAACTGCTTTCTTTGATCTTATCTTATCTTATCTTATCTTATCTTATCTCATCTTATATCTTATTATGCCATAAGGTTGGATCTAGCCTGGTCCAGCCTTTGTACTTCATGTAGCATAGCCTTTTACCTTATTATAGCCTAGACTTTTTCTAATGTTATGATCTAGCTCTCTGATGTTATACCTTACCTTTGCCTTGCTTTCTTTTACTAATTACTCTCTATTTGCCATTGGTTTCTATTTAGTTTCCCTTTGCCCTATTTCCTTATTTAGCATTGTTCTCTGTACACCAGCTATTTTATATACTTCTTATGGCCTGGTTTATGCACACTTTGTAGCAATATATAAAGGGGCAAGGGCATAGACTGGTTTCCCAGTCTAGAGCACTTGTTTACTTGTTTACCTTGTTTTCTAGTGCCTTCTCTAGGCTACCATTCTTTTATTCCCCCAGTTTTGGCCTTTTCAAGGTAATTTTCTCTTGCTGTTGATCTAGATCCATAATAACCCCTAGCTATTATGCACACTAAGATTAATGTGCCACAAGTTCAAAAAGAAAAGAAATTGATTATAAGGGAAGTCTAGAGTTAACACAAGTATAGTACAAGTGCCCAAAGCTAAGAACTTTGAGATAATAGAACTATAGTATTTATATGCTACAGTGCATGCACAGACCAAGTCCCGGATAAAACATTCTCATACATGAAGTATGGGGATCAAAAAGAAGAGAAGCTGCTATAAGAACCATCAAGTATTCAGCTTCAAGAAATGGAAGAGAAGTGATGGAAATGAAAAGAAGAAATGGAAATGAATGCCAACCCTGCAGAATCTAAAGGTATAAGGCTAACCCTAAGCCCTAGGTCAAGGACCCATCACATGCTCTAATAAGATAGAAGATTAGATAATTACATGGAGAAGATAAGATAAGGTCATATGATGACAAAAAAGAAAAAGAGCATTATAATACTAGCTATGGCTCTTGAGCTTGTGACTTTTCACTTCCCTTATTAAATAGGAACTTTGTTTAATTGGTGGGGGCAGATAGTTTGCTTTTTTAAGTGATAAAGAATCAGTTCTCCAAAATATCTGCAAAGTCAATAGAAAGGGATCTTTAGTACTGAAGAGGATCTAAGGGAAAAGAGTCTGGAACTGGTTGCCACTTTTCTGTCTTGAGCCTTTTTGGCCTGGAAATCCTGGATGGTTTAATAACTGAACTGTGAAAAGTGTCTGGTTAAGCTCTTTGCTTCAAGTGGATTATTTTCTGTTATGTGCTCAGCAGAATACTGATGATCTTGTCACATAACCATGAGACTTGCCTGCCTAAACAAGAATAACTCTAGGCATAAATTTGATTCTATTCAGAGTATTTTCCTGCATATAAGTATTAGTTATGTGATATGGCAGATCTCAGATAAGATCTAGATTAATACCAATAACATCTGATCTAACAGATAAGATCCAGATGGGGATCTCCTCAGCCTCATGGTTGTCTAACTGCATTCATATCTGCTGATGCTATACATTTTTTTCCATTTCTCCACTTTTTTTAAAATTCTCCTTGATTCACAAGGCCACTGCCTCACTTCTATTCTTTGCCCTATGCTTCTCTATTTATCAGCATGCATACTTACTGCTATTGATCCATAGATAGCAGTTACCACTCCTGTACCTGGTCCATGCTCCTCTGCTGCTAATATATAAGAGGTAGAGAGAGACTTGGGGCAACCCAGTTTTGACCACTTTTGTTACTAGTGCCACAAGTGCTAGTCTTCTTTCAGTGTGGCTTGCTCCAAATAGGGCCTTGACTTACCCTTCCTCTCTTTTACCTAGTTCTGGAGTACCTAGCTAAAAGCCCTCTTGTTGTTGTTATTAGTCTGTCACTCACCAGTTCACATTATAAATAGGAGGCACCTTGGTTGATGCAGAACATTTTCAAATCCTAGGATAGCTTTATTAACAAACTTGAGAAGCTGCTGCTCATGACCCCAAGGATAAGCTCTTCTAGCAGGCATATATCTTGTGCTAAAACTTGTGCTAAGTACATACTGACCAGTTAATTAGTCTTGCACAAGTAAAACATGACCATTATATTGACTAAAACAATAGAGGCTAAAGGCTTGTGCTGGCACTAATGGGTGCAGTCTGAACTTTTGCTAAAGGCCTTTGAACTAGAGGCCAGAAAACTAGGCAAGAGAAATGTAGAAAAGAAGTCAAGAACTTGTATAAAGCACAAGGCTCAAATATTCAAGACTGGGTTTTCCCAGTCTTGAACCTGGACCTTTATATAGGCTACAAAATAATGCACAGACCATGTAAGTCTGGCCTACCCTAAACTAGTATACAGTAAGCCATTTAATGGCATAAAGAGAGTGAGAATCTAGAAATATATGAGGCCAGAGTAAAACAGTAATATTAAGGTCTAGAAGATTTTAGACTTGTAATATGTAAAAGAGTAACAATGTGAAGGAGTGAAATGGTAAGGTTTACCAGGGTCATGTGATGTGACAATATAAAGAGCCAGAGAAAAGTAAAAAGGATAAAAAAATGAAATAAAATAAAAAGTACATAATAACACTAGCTTCATACCTGTTTCTCCTTTCACTCTTTGAATTATTATCCCCACTTATACTGTTACTGCTATTAATCTTTCCATTACTGCCCATATCTTTTACCCTGGGAATTGCTTTCTGAAATACTCCATTCTTGCATGCTTATTCATCTTTGACTCTAGGCTCTTTTTTCCATTAGTTCTTGCTTAGACATGACCTTCTCCTTATGGGCTCTCTATACTCTATATCATCAGATTAAACATATTTATCTCACATTCACCCTCCTTTGCAATACCACTGAGGTCAGTACTAATGCTGTTTATATTAGCCTTGATGTTATTTATTGACAAATATCCTTTATACTTGATAATTTCACCTATCAATTAGAATTTGGCAAATTTCTCACCAATGTTGACCAATTTAAACATAAGTTATCTATCTCCAAGTTTATGCTTTTTTCACTGAACCTTTGTCTCCCTCTACCTCCTTTATTCTTCTCATTATAGAGGAAATCAGTACTCTAACCTAAGTTGAACACTAGTAGACTGGCCACCATAGTTGTGCTTCTCTCCTGATATTCCACATCCACTATTATAACAGCTGTTTTCAATGCCACATGCTTGAGCATTGGTACATTAACTATGTAGTCTATTAGTGCCCCACCTGCCTTTGATAATAACCTGGCCATAATCAGGTTCATTGCTTACTTCACTACCCTTTGCTTTAATAACAATCCTTCTTTTTTTCCTTCTCTTACCATTGCTTCTTTCATAGCTTCTCTTGTGGCTTATCCCACTTCTGATGCTTTTGTGATTCTTACCACCATGCTCTCCTATCTCTCTTACTCCCTTCACCTTCTTATTATACCAATGATAATAATATTATCAACTTCATTGGCTGGGCCAACATTACCAGGTCTTCTGCTTCTTCTTTCTAAGTCTTCATTTGTTTAACTGTGTCATTGAATGTACTGGAAAAGTAATGTTACAATTGGTCCCTTTTCTTTCTCTTTTCTTGTCCTAGTTTCTGATTTTTGCATGTTTCAGATACTTTCTTATTATATTCTGAAATGTTTAGGCTTTTTTATTTCAGAATATTCCTTTAGTCAGCAGCTATTACCCATAGTCTGCTTTCTCTATATTCTATCTGCTTTTACATGGATTACTTACTCAGCTGTAATTATCTGCTCTAACTTATTCAATTGAGTCTAAATTTTGCTTTTTTTAGTATAAGTAGTATACTTCTTCTTTGTTTCTTATACTACTTTTGCCTCATTCCATCTAAGCCCTATGTTTTCACCCTTCCAAGAGAGTTTTCATCTGCAACTATTGTTGGCAGGCATAACCTTAGTTTTCAATAAGTCTAGCATTTTTGTTTTATTCCCAACCTTTACTAAGGGGTACACAGTGCCATTTTACATTTGCACCACCACCTAGTCTAGAGCTGACCTCTTTGTCAAGTCTAATCCTCAGTCTAGATCTTAAAATATACATTAGTCCCTACTTAGGCCTAGCATAACATACATATTATATTATAATGATTTTTTTTTGTTTTGATTACATGACTTTATCTTATCTTCTCCACATGATTATCTAATATTCTATCTTATCAGGGCATGTAATGACTCACATGACTTAGGGCTTAGGATTAGTCTCATGCCTTCAGATTCTACAGGGCCCTTTTTATTTCTGTTTCTTCTTTGCTTCTTTTTCTATTTTCTAGGCAAGCTTCTCTTCTTTTTTTTTGATCCCCATGCCACATGTATGGGAATTCTCCCATCATGGACTTGATCCATGCACCATACTATATAAGCTGTAGCCATAATATCTTAAGGTCCCAGCTTTGAGCACTTATACTATATAGGTATTAACTTGAGCTCCCCTTATCTTCCTTCTCTTTTCTTGTGAGTTGAGTGGCATGCCAACATTGTTATGCATAATATATTGCATGCTAGCAGTCTTCTGAAAATGCTGTGGAAAGAAGCAATTACATATTGTATGTGGGTAAAAAACAAAATGCCTATGAAAGTACTTAGTGGTATATTACCATATAAGTTAGTCTATAAGCTCAAGCTCAAGCTCAAGGACATTTCTATAAGATACCATGGTTTGAGTGCATAATATTATAATTTTTTTTCTTTTTTTTGATCACATGACTTTGTCTTGTCTTTAACACATGGTTATCTAATCTTCATCTTATCAGGACATGTAATGAGTCATGTGACTCAGGGCATAGGATTAGCCTCATGTCTTAGTTTCTACAGGGTCAGTTCCATTTCCATTTCTTCTTTTCCATTTTAGAAAAGTATAAACCTTGATCTTTCTATAATTACTTCTCTTCTTTTTGATCCCTATGCCTCAAGTATGGGAATGTTCACATCAGGGACTTGATTCATGTGCATTACTGTAGCATTAGCATCTCAAAAGCTCCTATTATAATTAGTCCCATTTTCTTTCCTTTTGCATTATAGCTTCTGCTTTTTGTGTCTTCAAATCTTCCTGGTTACATTTTGGAACATTCAGACTTCTTTATTCCAGAATACTTCTTTTTTCAGCTGCTATTACTCATAGTTCACTTCCTTCATCTTTCATGTGTTTCCATATAAATTACTTACTTAGACATAGTTATCCACTCTGACTCATTCAACTGACTCTGAACCTTATTTCACTATGTATAAGTAGTATATCTCATCTTCATGTTTCTTATACTACTTCTGCCTTATTCCACCTTGTTCTCTTTCAAACACCTAAGTGTTATGTATCCAACAAGTGCAATCTGAATAATAATGTGGACTGGTAAGTGACAGCTGAAACAACCAACAAGGGGGCTTTTAAGCTAGTGGCCCCAGAACTAGACTTGTGAATCTTGATAAGAAAAAGAGAACTCTGGCTTGGAGGCTATAGCACTTGCACACCAGAGTATAAGGGAGTAAGGGGAGTAATGAACAGGTGATTAAGACTGGGAAAACCCCAAGTCTTGCCCATTCTGTATATATATTGCCAGAGGGGCATAGCTCCAGTACAGGATGAGTAATACTACTACCTATGGTCATCAATAGCAGTAAGACCTCTTATCAACTAAATATGGAAGGCAGGGAGTAAAGGATAGGAGTGAGGCAGTAGTCTCATGGATTAAGGGAAAGAGAAGAGAAACCACACCATAAGAATGTGGGAGAATGGAAGGGAAGATGCAGGAATAGCAGATATGAAAGTAGCCTGGCATTTAAAAGGCCAAGGAGATCTATCTAGATCTCTGCCACAGATTAGATTCTAATCTAGATTCTTTAGATCAAATATCATTGGTATTATGATCTAGATCTTATCTGAGATCTGCCACATTACATGACTATCACCATGCATTAAAGAAATACTATGATATAAAATCAAATCTTTGCCTAGAGTTAACCTTGTTTAGGCAAGCAAGTCTTATAATCATGTGAAAAGACTGTCATGTTCTGCTAAGTGCATATCACTAAGCTCTCTTTGTAACTCTTCATTAGCAAAGCATTATCTTCATTTCCAATAAGCCCAGCATTCCTGTTTTGTTCTTAACCTTCACTATAGAACATATAATGCCATTCTGCATTTGCACCATTACCCTAGATTTAAGGCTAACCTTTGCTGAGCCTTACTTTTAGCCCTGGCCTTAAGATCTATATTAGTCCCTACCTGGGCCTAGTGTAACAGCCCCAGCTTTGAGCACTTGTATACTCTACTTAGTATATAGTATCTCTTAGCTCTATAAACATCCTCTATTTCTATTAAATGGTAGAGTGCACATTGATTTAATTGTGCATAACACTTGCTTAAAGCTACTATTCTTGCCATCATCCCCATATTTTTGTTTTCATAGAAGGAGTCAACTATATATTAAGTAGAGAGAAAGGAATTGAAAAAGATACATGAAATTTTCACACCTTAAAGCAAGACTCACAGATCAGAAGGTAAAGGAAAAATATCTTGAGAAGGTGACATAGGAGAAGATAGCTGCAGTAATTCAATGAATAATAAGATGAAAAAGGTATTACTGGGAAAATAAACAAGAAAGAAAGCAGCTAAGGTTGAAGTTTGAGGTAGCCCATTAGTATAATGTTTTGGTTGGTTATCATTTGAAGAAGAGGATTGATGTTATCAACAAAGATTGGAAGAAGAAGCTAGAATAAACTCAGAAGTTTAGATTAGTAAGACTTACAATGCTTAGGATCTCCCATTAATTAAAGAAAGCAACCCCTTGTTTTAGTTATGGCTGGTGAAGGAAATCAGGATTTAAAAGAGTTGGTGAAGAGAATGGTGTAGCTGTCACTTTATCAAAAGAACAACATTATAAGAAAAGTTGCTAATCTCAGAGAATAAGATGAGAACAGAGCAAAATGGAAATGTTGGTGAATTTCTCTAAGAATGTGGGTTAGGGAACAAGATTGGAAGAATAATTGATTGTGCACCATCACAGTGCTTTCAAGAATGAAGGGCAAGGCTGATGCCTTTGCCACATTAACATTAATGGAATATAATAAGATAGAGGATAATTCAGTATGGATCAATGGGATTAACATAGGTAGAATGCAGGAAGAGATGGCTTGGCCCACTTAGCTTGATCTTTAAGCTAAGATTAAAGGGCATTCCAGGATCAAAGAACTGGTATATTAGGGTTTAAAGGAAATTCAGCAATTTTATTAGCAAGAAAGCAAAATGGATGAATTTTTCAACAAATTCAATTTTTTACAGAAGAAGGCAGAGATAGACAATGAGTATGCGATAGAACTGCTTGAACACACAGTAGATTATAAAATTTATGCCCAAGTTATGTTACAAAAAGAAGATAACAGATAATATCTCCACCTTTTTTTATATATTTCAAAAATTGATCAAACTTACAAAAAAATAACTGTAAAACAATCTGCAATTTAGCAACCTCCCCCTTTCCCTAACAAATGACAACCTTATCTTCCCTTCAATAATCATTATTGCTCTCCTTATTCTCCTTGATTTACACCAGTTGGCATTCAACCTAGATGGGGTATGCCCATAAAAATTAATGAACAAGATGTTTGTCCTCATTCTTCTATTATCTGTTATAACTATGGCAAATCTGGCCACATCTCTCAGATCTGCATAGCTTCTTGTAACCCTGCTAGAACTATAACATTCCTAAGAATCCAGCTATGTCTTCAACAGTAGCAGCAGCAACAAGTCCAACCTATTAGGTTTGGAGAATTCTCTTCCCCTAATGCTAATGGTTGGTACTTGGATGAATCAGAAGCCATTGGCCCTGTGTACAATATAGTAGATGCTATTATACTGCAAGACTTTGAGTAACTATACCTATAGCCTTGATATGTGCTCCAGCTACTACTAGAGGTTCTGCTGAAGCCTAACCTTTGAACTAGAGGCTAGGAGAACTAGGCAAGAGAAATATTGAGTCAAGGGACTTGTGAAAACCTTAGAGGTTCAAGTGCACAAGACTAGAGACTCCAGTTGGACTTGGACCCCTTTTATACTATTGCATCTTGAGCACAGACCAGGAGAGTGTGCCCTGCCCTACAGTAGTGTACAGTAAGCTGCCCAATGGCAGAAAGAGAGTGAAAGTCTTGAAATACATAAGAAGAACAGATAGTATGAGATTATAGGCTAGATTAGCCTAGACCAAGTGAAGTGTGAAGTGGTAAAGGTGTGAAATGTGAAGAGTTAAAAGGAAATGCAACAGGGTGAAAAATAAAATAAAAGGGAAAATGTGCATTATAACAGATATCATGCATTTTCAAGAAATCCAAGCAGTAGCATGGGGCTTAATGGAAGAAGCTTGGGCATATTTTAAAAATGTGTTTAAGTCAGAAGCCTGTCAGCAGGCAGGAAAAGATCAGGAAGGTGCAACAAACTAGATACCATATCTCCTACAAGGTTTTTTTTGAAATTTGTACTATTATGCCTTTGGGCAACAATTAATTGTTTTTATGCAGAGAAGATATCTTATTTGAGTATGTTCCCAGCTAAAGGGTGCTTAATTCCTTCCACAAGAAAAACTAACAATCATTTACATTAAGACTTTGATTTTGAAAGAAAAAGTCTAAATAATATTTTCAAGAAAATAACAAGAGATGAACTAAAGGTGGAAATCAAAGTTATAGGAGAAGTGTGAAGAAAGGAAGGAGTTTGGTTATCAAATTTTGATTTCATGGATATGATCATGTATTTAGGAGCATCACTAAAATTTATAGATCAGCAATACATATGAAAACATAGTTTGTCTGAAAAACTAATGGACCAGTATTTGACAGTATATAATGCTAATGGAACTCAGGGCTCAATAGAAAGAATAAAAACTTATGTTATTATTTATTTTTTCCTCAAAGACAAAGATAAGAAATGGTATCAAGAGCAAACAATAGCAATGGTATTAAATCTAGAAATCATCAATTTATTAATTGTGTATTGTTATAAACTTACCCTACTTTTACTGCTATTTCTTTATCTCATTATTTCAGCACCTTTTTCCTTATGCCCTTATTTCTTATGTAGTCTTATGTTAGTTGCATTATATATGTCTTATGGGCTAGCAATACATAAGGAACAAGAAATAGACTAGATTTTCTAGTCTAAATCACTTGTTTTCTTATTTCTTTGGCTTTTCTTTGGTCTGGGCACCCCTCAAGGTGTTTCTCCCTTTTTCTGGGTTTGTGTCATATTATGGACCACTATGTCCACTTAGCAACATCTCTAATGCAACTCCAGTTGAAGATTACCCTTAAGCTATGTGCTGGCTAGTTTTCTGTTTATCTTATTCTCTGTCTACCTAATAATACTTACAATTTATCATACATACTTCTGTGTTCCTCCAACACAACTCTGTAGTCCTTCTGGCCTTATTTCATGTTTCTTTTCCTTCTTACTTATTCCTTATTTTCCTTTAGTTTTATCTTTTGATTTCATTCTTACATGACATTGTCAGTGTTATATCTGACATTTCCATTCATATCCAGGTTGCACTGACACCTGCTTTTGCTTCTGTGACAAATTCTGTTTCATTTCTTTCTCCTTGTTCAATAATCCACTTTTCCATGATATAAGTACTGTAGCTCTGTATCTTGTACCTCAGTTTGAATACTAACATAATTCAGTGCTTTTTTCCCTTGTCTTTAACTCCCAACCTCATGAGCAGGCCATATATCTATATTCTCATCTTCTGAACCAAAGTCTCTATAACTTACTCTAACTATTTAACCTCCTCTAAAATTCAGGGTACTGGGACTAGTGCAAAGGTGCATCACATAAGATAAAGCAAAGCCCCATTTAACCATTACTCTAAAGTGTTCTGGAATAAATCCAGAGTGCACCCTCATTTAACAGTTTAAGCCCATAACAGGTATGATTAGTTCAAGTGACATAATCCAGACATAGATTGGGTTAATAAAACAATTTCCTTCAATACCTGTTGGGCAACATGTTTTGAAGTTAAAGTGGAAGTTATGGAGAATCAAGAACTTTGTAAAGAATTATCAAATAAAGTATGGTTCTTTTTATCTGTTTTTAATTAGAAAGAGTGCCAGTTATAAAACTGTGGGTTTATGCAGTAGACCTCAAAGAATGTTTCATATCAAGAAAAGGTTGGATTATTCCTTTAGCTGATCAACAATTGCAGGAAGTGCACAAGTTTATTGCAAAAGAAATCAAAAACAGGTATATTTGTCCCTTTAAATTGCCACACATCTCTCCAGTATTCTTTATCAGCAAAAAGAATGGTAATAAGCATATAATAATCAATTATTGATGTCTAAATGAGCATATAATCAAAAACAACTATCCAATATTACTTATTTCTTCTCTTATTAATTAACTTAAAGAAGCTGATCCATTTATAATCTTATATCTTTGTTGGGGATATAACAATATTCATATCAAACAAGGAAATGAATTGCAAGGGGCTTTTACTATGCCCCTAGATGCTTATGATCCACTAGTCATGTATTTCAGAATATGCAATTCTTCTGAAACTTTTTAAAACATGGAAAACAATATCTTTTACGATCTGTGGGCTAAATTTCTGGACTACATAGATAATATCATTATTTTTACTAAGAACAAGTTAATTGTGCAGCACTATGAAGTTATTTGTAAGGTCCTTCTGTTATAATGCTTTTTAAATTTTCTTTCATTTTTACCATCTTTTTTCTTTTACCTTGTCTTTTTACATTATTACATTACATGATTATGGTAACCCTTACCATTTCACTTCTTCACCACTTTACACATCATACTTTCACACTTTCACTTTGTCAAAGGTCTAGCCTGGTCTGGGCTATAAAATCACAGCCTCTCTATTATTTCATGTATTTCTAGGTTCCTGTTTCTTTTCTGCCATTGAACAGCTTACTGTATAATAGTCAGAGTATACCAGACCTACATGGTCTGTGCACACATTTGTAGCCTATATAAGAAGACAGGCTCAAGCTTGGATTTTCCCAGTTTTGTGCACTTGAGCTTTTGCCTATAAACAATGCACTTGACTTTATTACTCTTTGCCAAATTCTGGTGGCTCTTTATTCAAAGCCACTACTAGTTGTTGCATTCATCAGGGTGGAGCCCTTGAAACATGAAACATGAGCTCCATGGTAGTTGCCATTTTACCTTTAATGACTGCAAGATCATAATCTCTTTCTTAAACCCAGTAAATGTCACTTTGTTCAATAAAAAGTGGACTATTTAAGTATGGTAATATCTAAAAAGGGGGTGAATATGCAGTGAAAATAAAACTAATGTAATTCATTAATGGCCAATATCTTCCACAGTAAAACAAGTCCAGTTCTTTTTAGAATTGTCCAACAACTACCATTGTTTTGTTTCCAATTTTGTTTACATTGCATATTCTTTCAATACTCTTATCCACAAGAATTATATTTTTCAATGGACCATGGATTGTCAAGTATCTTTCCAGAAACTCAAGTCCATTCTGGTTTTCAATTACCTTCTTGTCTTTTCCACCTTCTTGTTGTAATGCACTTTTTCTTTTCTTAATCACATGATATTATCATATTTTCTTCACAAGATTATCTAATCTTTTATCTTATCAGGGCATAGGGTTAGCCTCATATCTTTAGACCCTATAGACTTCATTTTCATTTCTTTGCTTCTTTTTATTTCCATTTCTTTGTCTTCATGTTTTAGAAGCAGGACCCTTGATGGTTTCCACCAATGCTTATCTTCTTTTTGATCTCCATACCACATATATGGGAATGTTTCCATTAGGGACTTGGTCCATGTGCACTCTGTAGTTATATAAATACTGTAATCTTACCATCTCAGAGCCCTCAGCTTTGAGCACTTGTACTATACCCATGTTAACTCTAGGCTCCCCTTGTTATTCAAATTTTCCTTTTTCTGAGCTTGTGGCACATTGACCTTGGTGTGCATAACACTTCTCTTTTTCTGTTCATATCAAAACAGATGCATCTAACATTGCTATGGGCACAGTCCTTTCTTATCAACTTTCTGATGGGCTTTGTCATCCTGCCACCAATATGTTTCACTATTTTATTCCTGCTGAGCTTAACTATTCCATTTATAATAAGAAACTTCTTGCCATTATTTGGGCCCTTAAGGATTAATGCCATTATCTTTTAGATCAACTTTATTTTAAGATTTAAATAGACCATAAGTGTTATGCATGACAATGTTGACATGCCACAAACCCAATAAAAAGAAGATAATAAAAGGGATGCCTAGAATTAACACAAGTAGTAATACAAGTGCTTAAAGCTGGGGCTATGAGACACTACAGCTACAATATTTATATGCTATAGTATTGTACACAGATCAAGTTCCTGATGGGAATATTCCCATAGATGTGGCATGGGGATCAAAGAGAAGAAAAGAAATCATGAAAAGATCAAGGGACATGCTTCTCAAAAATGAAATGAAAAAAAAGAAGAAGCAGAAATGAAACTAACCCTGCAGTGTCTAAAGACATGAGGCTAATCTTATATCCTGAGTCATGTGACTCATCACATGCCCTAATAAGATAAAAGATTAAATAACCACATGGTGAAGATATGATAAGATTACACAAACAAGAAATGAAAAAATACATTATAACAATAAGAATCTTGAATATTAATGGAAATCTCAAGACTTGTCATTATGGCAAGCTCATTGGCAAGCTACTCTTGCTGATTTCAATTATATATTTGTTCACAAATCTAGAACTTCTAATCACCAGGCCAATGCTCTCTTCTGCCATTCTAATTATAATATTTCCTTTTATCTTATAAGAACATTGTTGCTTTTTCTTTCTCTGTTTTTGCTCATT
This sequence comes from Pulveroboletus aff. viridisquamosus, assembly GCA_038088935.1. Lineage (NCBI taxonomy): Eukaryota > Fungi > Basidiomycota > Agaricomycetes > Boletales > Boletaceae > Pulveroboletus > Pulveroboletus aff. viridisquamosus. The sequence goes on from JBBPJW010000532.1 coordinate 18,070, forward strand.
CTTATTCTCATTCTTCTAATTATTTTCCACTTTTTGTTTCCACTTCTGAGGGAATGTCTCTGTTCCCTCTTTGGTATTATGATTTGAATCTTAAAGTTTTTAAAAACAAATTAAAGCAAATTTTTCTTTCTCCTTTAGTATATCTCAGGTTCCTTAATATAGCTCATTCTTTCTTTCTGGGTGGCCACTCAGATCAATAGCATACATTTTATTTTATTTCTTAATTTTATCATTGGCCTTATATCTGTGACAATATTGCTAAGTTCATTCAATATTGTCCAAATTGCATCTTGATTAAGAAATAAAAACTCTAGCTCCTATTTTTTTTATTTTCTATGGCCCTGAAACCATGGGAAGATATTTTGGTGGATGTGGTTATAGGTCCATCTATGGTCACTGGGAAAGATACAATACTAGTAACAGTAAATTATTTTTCAAAAGAAGTTGTTTTTGTTTCTGTTATATTCCATATTTTAGATCTAATTCCAATATAGCTTGCACTTGGTTTTCTGCACTCAGTGCTTGCCAGTAAGCTATACTTGCCCTTGATTCCTCTTCATGCAACTCTGACCCTTCTGTTACTACTCCATTCCACTTCAGTTGCACCTGTACTTCTACTGCCCCATTATTATTACAGTTTCTTTGACCCTCTGTTTTTATTCTGCATTAATTCTGATTTTAGCTTCATTTTCATTCTCAGTTACTTAGAATACCTTAGTTCTTGCTTTGTCCTCTCTAAACTACTCTGTTTCAACTTTATACTGTCTTCTGCTCTTGATTTTTCCTTATTTCTGTTTTGACTCTTGCTTTTCCTGCCATCTTTCAGTTTTAGTCTGACATGCCTTGACACTGTCATCTCTGATATCTCCATTCATTTCAAAGATGCATTGGTGTCTGCTCTTGCATTTAAAACAACTCCAGTCTCATTTTCTTTCCTTACTTAGACTTTTCACTACTCTGAAACTATGAGTGCTGTAATTCATGTATATATTACTTCAGTTCAAATATCAACAAAATTACCCCTGTCTTGACTTTATTCTTACTCTGACAAAGCTTCCCAGCTTACCCTCTGACCCTCCAGTTTACTCTAGAGTATTTTTAAAGTCTTAAGAAAATTTTAAGAAAATCCCAAGGGCTTGATTTCATTATGACTAGGCTTAATGCTCCTTGTCTTGCCTGTTCTTTGTGTTGAGCCATGAGATCACTCTCCTCTATATCTTCAACCTCTCTGTAAATTTGGTCACCAAGTTGCTACAAGGGCACACCAGATAAAATGAAGCCAAGTCCTATTTGATTCAAGAAAAGCTTATCTTAATCTTCTAAAAATCTCCAGACTTCTTGAGAAGCACCCAGAGCTACTTCTTCACCCATAGGTTGAGCCACATTAGTGTGTTTAACTTTATAGTTTGCTTCTGAAGCTTTTTTCTTTATTATTCTAAGTTTTAACAGTATCTTGTGTGAAAAGCCTAACTCTTTTAGCATTTCTCTATAGTTTAGCAGTATGCTTGACCTAGAAGTTCTTTTTATCTTCTTAAGGTTAGGTTTGATAGATTTTATGTTATAATGTCTTTTTCTTTTTCTTGATCACATAACTTTATCTTATCTTTGCCATGTGGTTATTTAATCTTTTATCTTATCAGAACACATGATGGGTCCTGAGACCTAGGGAATAGGGTTAACCTCATGTTCTATATGCTTCTTTTCATTTTCATTGCTTTGTTTTCATTTTAGAAGCTAGATCCTTAATGGTTTCTAAAGATGCTTCTTGTTACATGACTAGTAAATACAATAGTCTCAAGCATGTGACTGTGGGAACTGTTGAGCATGTGATGTGAATGGTTGCATAGTCATGTGACCAGGAGCACATAATTATGTAAATAAGTATTCTCATAAGAATAATTCTAGACTAAGGCTAGTCCTATATATCAGAGTATATGATCTCAGGATCTAGATTAAGGATCTGTATCTGTGGCAGAGACTTAGATTGGATTTCCTTAGCCTTATGGTGGCTATGCCTCTTTTATATCTGAGAACCAGTGTGCTTCCCTGCCATTCTCCCACATCCTTATGGTATGGCTTTTCTTTCATTCCAATCTCTTGATTCATAAGGCCACTGCCTTACTTCTTCATATCCACTCCATATATTTCCATTCCCTTTATAATAGAGCCAGTTATGCTATTGGTGTCCATAGATAGTATAGTCTAAGGTAGGCCTCCTGTACTTGGTCTGTGTGCATGCACTGGCAATATATAAGGCAGGGGGTGCAAACTGGAATTTCCCCAATCTTGCCCTCTTGACTTCTTAGCTGGTTATATAGACTAGTCTCTACTAGTGCTGCTGGCTTCTGGTTTATACAAGAAAAGTGGTCTCAGCTTTCTCTCATTTGCCTAGTTAGGGGCCACTAGCCAAAAGCCTTGTTAATCTTCCAGGGCAGATTAGGAGCATCCATCAAGATAGCTCAAGTATCAAGGCAAGATGGGCAAAGCCCTATAATATATCTCTTTCTTTTGATTTCTATGCCACATGTATGGGAATATTCCCATTAGAATCTTGGTCCATGCACAGACATTGTAGCTATTACACATTTTGTGCAACCATCACTTTTACATCATGTGATTATGGAAGACATACTCTTTTTCAGATAACCCTAGCTTGAGGTTTGACTATTTACAAGTATATTCATGGTCAGTGATCATATAACATGGGATCTGGGATCTTCCCAGGATCTGCCCATAGATTTTCCCTTTAGAGAATCTTAATATATCTCTATGGATCTGATAGATCTCAGATCTACATTTATAATCCCATTATATCTGTGGCAGAGATCCTTATTCTTATATTCTACTCTGATCTTTCATTACAAGTCTTCTTTTCTCTTCTATTTCTATTCCTTGATCCATGAGGCCACTGCCTCATTACTTCATATCCACTTTATACCTTTACCTCTCTTATTTAATGGTATGCTATTACTGCTATTGGTGTCTGTTATAACTTGGAATGTACTTCTGGAATACTCCAGGTATCTCCAGAACTGGCAGGGCTTGGCTTTACCATATGTGGTGTGCCCTTATGCTGATACTGGTGCCCTAATTTGCAGAACAGTTGGAAGGTGTTGAAAACTTGATCAGAGGACCAAGAGAGTGCTGGACTTGAGAGAACTATGACACTAGGTCAAGGGATAGTGAGAATGGCTTCAAGCAGGGGTTGTGAAGACAAAGAGGTCATTAATGTCAATATTCTAACTAATGTACAGGATACAGAGTTATTGTACTTATATCTTAGGGGAGCAGGAACTGACTAAGTGTAGCAAAATAAGACAGATGTTAACTCAGAAGTAAAGCAGGTGTCTAAATAACTAAAATATGAATGGAGATGTCAAGTAGGGCAATGTCCAATCTTGTCATACTAAAACTAAAGGGTTGCAGGGAGAAGTGAGGGGACAAGGGACAGGAATGGGAGGAAATATTGGAGTAACTATAGAATAGTATTGGAATGAAGCAGAGTTCAGTAAATGCAAAGTTGTAGGTATAGTAGTGGAAAAGAAGGGACTAGAGGATATGCAACTTAGAATCAACTGGAGTTGTACCAGAGGAGGTGGAAATGGGCTTGGAAGGCACAGGATGTGATAGTATCCATAGATAGTAGTAGTCTAGGGTATGTTTAGTGTAGATGGTCTGTGCATCACTCTGGGCCATATATAAGGGGCAGGAATGGGTAATCAAGTCTCTCTAGACTTGATTACTTTGTACTTTGCAGTTTGTACTTCTTTGAATCCCTACCCTTTCAGGATAAGGCCCATAGTTGCATGGATACAAGTTTCTTCTGAGTTCTTCTTCATTGATCCCTTCTTGGTTGCTTCTCTCCAGAGCCTTCTCTTGAGTTTCTCCCTCATGTTTCTCCTCTTGCTCTTTATCTAGGGTTAGCCTCTGGGATCCAGAGTCATAACAGTAGCTATATAAACTGTATCCTTAGTGTCTTAGAGCTCTTAGCTTTGAGCACTTGTACAATACTTGTGTTAACTCATAGATATTCTTAAAATCCCTACTCTTTTCTTTTAAGCATCTGGTGCTGCAGTCTTGCAGTACATAACAGTTTAAGCATCTAAATACTTTTTGACAGTTCCCTGCTTTTCCTCCTTATTTTCTTTAGAACTAGTGGAATTTTTCAGAAATCATATTTAATCTTGTAATGGTCTTTCCCACTCTATTGTTTCAGACAGAAGACTGCAATTTGTCTCAGTGTTTACATTGGAACTAAATCAAGTCCTGAAAATAACACAGAAATTGTTTACAGCTGCCAAAACAGCATTAAATAATTAAAAAACCCTATAAACTCTAATTTCTAGATGTTAAAAGGAACTTCTGGTTCAAGCAAACTTTTTAAGACTCTAGAAGGGTTCTAGAAGGGGTAAGATCTAGATGCAAGATAATACTAGTGTTATGGGCTCAAACCCAGAAAAAGGGAGAAATACCCTAAGAGGTGCCCAAATTAGAGGGAAGTCAAAGAAACCAGAAAACATGTGATTTAGACTTGAGAATCTAGTTTGTTCCCTTGTCCCATATGTATTACTAGCCCATAAGGCATATATGTGGCAGCTTACATAATGCTAAGTAAGAAATAAGGGCATCAGGTAACAAGTGCCAGTTAAGCTAAAAGTAATCTGAATATGGTGAAATAAAGAAATAGGGGCTAAAAGTGGTGAGTTCATAACAGGTAGAACTTAGGGTTACAGAAAAGGAAAACTTCAGGGGCAAGCTCTAGGGTTAAGTGCACTAGTAGAGCTTATCCATAGATAAGGGCATAGCTTTAGAGGCTTCTAAAGAAGTTCAGAAGTTTCTGGAAGTATTAAATTGAGTTTTTCTTGAATCAAATAGAACTTGGCTTCACCTTATGTAATGTGCTCTTGCATAACTTAGTGTTCTGAATTAAAAGGGGGGTTAAAGATGTTGAAAAGAGCAGTCTCATGGCTTAACATGAAAGACAGGCAAGACAAGAAGCATCAAGCCTAGTTATAATAAAAGCAAGCCCTTAAAATTTCCTTAAGAATTCCCTCAAGGCCTGGAGATACTTTGAAGTAAACCAGAGGGTCAGAGGGCAAGCTGGGTAGCTCAGTCAAAGTAAGAACAAAGTCAAGATGGGGGTATTTTTGTTGATATTCAAACCAAGGTACTATATATAGAAGTATTATTATGCATCTAGCAAACACCATGGTCTCTAGCATGTGACCATGGAAACTTTAGAGCATGTGATCATGCAAATGAGTAGTCTAATAGGATTAACCCTAGGCTAAGGCTAAGTCCTTTATATTCAGAGTATTTTCCATTACAGGTTTGGTCATATAATATGGCAGATCTCAGATAAGATCCAGGTCAGTCCTCAATGATATTAGATCTCATGATCTAGATTAGGATCTGTATCTGTGATAGAGATCAGATGGATTTCCTTAGCCATATAGTGGCCATATTATATTCATCTTTACCATTCTGTATACCATTCTATTTCTGATCCATAAGGCCTTTGCCTTACTTTTTATTCCTACTCCATATATTCTTCTTGCTTTTTTAATATAGGCCTTATTGCTATTGGTGTTTATAAATAGTAGACATTAGGGTAGGCTTCCTGTACTTGGTCTGTGCACAGGCACTGGCAATATATAAGGCAGGAAGTGCAAGCTGGATTTTCCTCAGTCTTGCTCTATTTGTTCTTTAGGCTAATTACCTGTGAAATTACACAAGTAGCCCACTAGATCTTATTGCTATTCCAAGATGGGATCCATTGAGCTCTCTTTTGGTATGGCTCCTCTGGTTGCTGAGCTTTGGCTTTACACAGAACCACTATAACTCTTTTATTGTTATAATGCATATTTTCTCTTTTATTTTATTTTTTACCCTGTTGTATTTTCTTCTGGCTCTTTACATATTCACATCACGTGACCATGTCACCCCTTCAATGTGTCACCATGTCACATCTTCACTATTTCATGTTTCACACCTTCATTACTTCATACTTCACTAGATCTAGACTAATCTAGCCTATGATCTCATACCACCTGTTTCCCTTATGTATTTCTAGACTCTCACTCTCTTTCTTCCATTGGGTAGCTTACTGTACACCACTGTAGGGCAGGGTACTCTTACTTGATCCATGCTCAAGGTACAATAGCATAAAAGGGGTTCAAGTCCAAGCTAGGGTCTTCAGTGTTATGTGCTTAGCAAATACTAACAGTCTTCTCATGTAACCATGAGACTCACCTGCCTTATAAGGTTAAACCTTAGGCTTAGGTTTGATTTATTATATTAGAGTATTTCTTGCTTATGGGTTGATCACATGATGTGGCAGATCTTAGATAAGATCTTAAATTGATACTGATGATATCTGATCTCAAGGATCTAGATTAGGATCATATCTGTGGCAAAGATCTAGATAGATCTCCTCAGTCTTATAATTGCCATGCCTGATTCATATTCATTGATTCTAAGTACCTTCTATTCTCCCACATCCTCATGGTATGGCTTTTCTTCTAATTTTCTTGATCCACAAGGCCACTGCCTCACTTCTAACTCATATGCCCTATGCCTTACTTCTTATTTAAGAAGGTACAAGAGGTTACTACTATTGGTTGACATAAATAGTAGATTACTTATCCTATGTATAAGGCTATGCCTCCTGGCAATATATATACAGGGTGGGCAAGATCTGGAGTCTCTCCAGTCTTGATCACTTGTATCTTACTCTCCTTTACTTGGGCACTTTGATGTTAACCTGAGTTACTCTTTCTTCCTCTGTTCTTAAAGTCTAAGCACTGCATTGTAATATTAACTCAAGTTACCTTTATCAAGATTCACAAGCCTAGTTTTGAGCCACTAGTTTTAAAAGCCCTCTTGTTGTTATAGGTTACCTGTCACTCACTGGTTGCTGGTAGTATTCGGATTGCACTCTTGGAGTGCATAACATCCAGTTTTGTGCACTTGAACTGTTACAGTCTTACCAAACACATGGTCTCATTACATGACCATGAGAGTATCCAAGCATGTGATGCAAATGGTAAAAGCCAGGAGCATGTGATCATGTGAGCAATATACCAAACAAGGATAACCCTAGGCTAGATCTAAGTCCTATTCAGAGTTCCCACATGCAGGTATTAGATCACTGATGTGGCAGATCTCAGATGGAATTAAGATCCAGAGTCCAATGATATCTTCTTGAAGATTAGGATCTGATCTGTGGCAGAGATCCAATGGATTTCCTAGATCTTATGATGGCCATGCCATATTTATATCTGTGAGCCTGTGCTCTTCCCTTCCATTCTACCCACATCTGCATGGTGTGTGGCACTCTTCTCCCTCATTTGATCCACAAAGCCCTTGCCTCATTCCTACCTCATGCCTCATGCCCTCTTACTATATCAATATTAGGATCTAGAGCTACTTAGGCTATTGGTGGCCATAGATAGCTACTTTAGGGTAAACTCCCTGTACTTGGTCTGTGCACAGACTTCAGCAATATATAAGGCAGGGAGTGCAAGCTGGGGAAACCCAGTCTTGCCCTCTTGGATCCTAGGCTTACTGCTTATACTCTTGATCTCTCTGCTGACTCCAAGGGGGAGTCCCCTTAGAGCTCTCTTGAGGCATTGGCCCATAGAGTTTATATCAGGAGCCCATCCTTATTCAATCTCTACATCTGCCTGGTTAGGGGCCACCAGACTAAAAGCCTCATCAGTTAGTGAGGAAGGTAGAAAGCATCCACCAAGGAAGAACCAAGTATTAAGGCAGGGTGGGAAGGCCCTGCTACATGAACCTCTAGGGTTTTCACAAGTTTCTTGACTCAGTACCTCCCTTGCCTAGTTCTCCTAGCCTCTAGTTCAAAGACTAGGCTTCAGCAGAACCCATAGCAGTAGCAGAAGTGCACACCAAGGCTATAGATGTAGTTGCTTAAAATCTTATAGTGTAACATTTATTACTTCAGCAGCCTAGTTAGGGACCACTAGCACAAAAGCCCTGCTTATAGTTTCAGAATAGGAGCATTTACCAAGAATATTCAAGTATCAAGGCTAGAAGAGGCAGAGTACTTATAACAAGTATAGTACTTATAGTTTTAAAGTAGCAAAAGGTCTAAGTAAAAAAGGAAGATGAGACTGAAGTTGTCTTAGAAGTAAAAGCAGATGCCAATCTATCTTGAAGACAAATGAAGATATTAGTGATAATAGTATCAAATCATATCAGACTGAAACTGAAAGATGACAGAAACAGGTAAGTGAAGCGGTAACTACCACCCTGTCCTGAAGACTTTCTCTGGTAGTCACTTCTTGCTAAATGCTAAGGTGGGCTTTTAGGCTAGTGGCCCTAACTAGGCAGTGAAAAAAATAAATGAATCAAGGGCTCTTGTATAAACCTTAGCCAGCAGCACTGAATGATTAGTCTATATAACCAGCCTAGAGGTCAAGAGAGCAAGACTGGGTTTCTCCAGCTTGCACCCCCTGCCTTATATATTGCCTAGGTCTGCACACAGACCAAGTACAGGAGGCCTACTCTAAGTTATGCTATCTATGGACATCAATAGCACTAATGGCTCTATTAAATAGGTGAGGGGAATGCATGGAGTGGATATGAGGAGTGAGGCAGTGGCCTCATGGATCTAGGGATGCAATGGAAGAGGAACCACACCATAAGGAGATGGGAGTGTTATGGCTCAAGCCTAACATGATGGTTGCACATGACCGTGGGAACCTTTGAGCATGTGATGCGCTGGTCATATGATCAGTTGCATGTGATCGTGCGAACAAGTTACCTTACAAGGCAAGCCCTAGGCTAGGGTCAGTAGTTCTTATACGAGTATTCCCTGCACTAAAGGTTTAGGTCATGTGATGTGGCTGGATCCCCAATGGAATCTTAGATCAGTATCCGATGATATCTCTATGGAGATTAGGATCTGTATCTGTGGCAGAGATCTAGATAGATCTCCTCGGCCTCAAGGTTGCCATGCCATATTCATAGATCTGGATCTAGGTGCATTCCCTTCCATTCTCCCACATCCTCATGGTGTGGCGTATCTCTTC
>JBBPJW010000533.1:0-27013 GCA_038088935.1 Pulveroboletus aff. viridisquamosus
CTACTTTAGCTATTGGTGACCACAGATAGCACTATTTAGGGTAGACCCTTGATCCTGGCAATATATAAGGCAGGGGGTGCAAGCTGAGGTTTCCTCAGTCTTGCTCTCTTGACCTCTCAGCTGGTTACACAGTCTGATTACTCAGCACTGCTGGCTAGGGTTTACACAAGGGCCCAAGGTCTCATCCTTTCTCTATTTGCCTAGTTAGAGGCCACTAGCATAAAAGCCCTAGCAGTTATCAAGACAGGATTTAGGAGCGTCCACCAAGGAGACACGAGTATTAGAAGCAACGGGCAGTGATCCCGTTTCAGAGCTGGCCACATGCATGGATATTAGAAAAAGTGGTATGCAGAAGTACACAGATTTCAGGGCCCAATCATGTAAGTGAATGGAGGGAGGAGATTGTCAAACATAGGGATCAGGTCCAGTCATGTAATGGTAGTAAAGTAGAGATTGAATAGGAACATGCAGCAGATAGGGGGAAGAAAGAAGAAAGCATTAGTAAGTATAGCCAGAGAAAGGACGGGGTTTCACTAACTGGCTTAGATGGATGTGCTGGGTAGCATTATTAACTTGCATAGCAATATTGCTCATTAGTGCTTTATTAATGGCAAAGATGTCAAATGGGCTTCCATTTTTTGCTCTGAACTCATTGTGCCATTGCCATCATATATGTAATACATATATTAAAAGAACAAGGAGCCTGTTGATAGTCTGACAATAGGGGTGACTTTTAATTTGCCAAAAGAAAAGGGCCAGGGCATCTATGTGCATGGCTGGCCATGTGACTTCCCTAATGTGGCAAAGAAATAATATGCATGCTTTGAGAAATTCCACAAATATGAGCTGGTAGTTAGCATGGGCATTTTTAAAGATCTTGACTAAGGCAATTGATTTGAGCATGAGTACATTATTAAAGTTGGTTATGCCTAGAGCTTTATCTGCATTAGAAGTAAAGATATCTGCTGCTTCATTGTGGCTGGCTGTAATAATGTACCATAGTTTAACAAATTCAAATGTGTCCAGTTTCTAAAGGGCATACTTGGATAGTTGTGCAACTAGTATGTTAGGCAGGGATAGGCCAGGGGTAAAAGCTTCCAACTTCCCCTTTCCCTTGTCTGGTGCAATGTCCCTGGAGAGTAAGGCAGGCAGGGCCAGGGAAGAAGCTGGAGTATGCAGTGCTGGAGGGCCCTCCTCTCTGAATAAGTAGCTTTGCTCTCTATGTGTGCACTAATCCTTATCCTATTCTGCTAGCCTGCAGGCATGGTCCTCTCTCCAGGCATCAAAAAGTTGCTGCATGGCTTGCTTATAACTTATTCCAAGTGTGTTTGTGATGGTGTTTCTTATGGGCATAAATGCCAGGGCATCAAATGAAGGGGGCACTTTAGTATTGGAGTCCACCATGGTGAAAGTGATGTTGGAGAAAGAAACAACAAATCAAGTTGAATAGATAAGGCATATGGGAAAGGTTAGTGAACAGTGCAGCATGCCTGCAGTGCTGCTCAAGCTGCAGGTAGTAGTGCAGGAAGGTGTTATATTCTGTGCTTTCTGAGTGCATTTTGGTGCAACTCCAGTTGATTCTAAGTTGCATAACCTCTAGTTCCCTTATTTCTGCTTCATTTACTTAATGATACCTACAACTTTGTACCTACCAACTCCATACCTGTCTGAGACCACTCTGGAGTTACCCCATATTTCATCCTGCTTTCTGCCCACTTCCTTTTACTTCTCCCTGCCACCTTTCTATTTTAGTCTGATGTTGTCTTTCCTGACATTTTATTCATCTTCTGGAAATATAGACACCTGCTTTGCTTCTGAGTTAGTATCTGTCTCATTTTACTATACTACTTAGCTCTTCAAGATTTAAATACTATAGTCCTATATCTTATACCTTAGTTTAAATATTAATATCCCATTATTTCCTATAATCATGCTTAATGCTGCTCTTTCATTTGTAACCCACATTATAGTTCCTTTAGAGTCTGGTACTTTCTTAACCCTCCACACTATCTCTGGCCTCTCTGAAATTTGGAGCCCAAGTGTAATGGGTAACTACCCATCCTTGCTTAATTCTCAAGTCTCCTTGGTGAATACCCTGTCCTTGATACTCAAAGTCCGCTGAGGCTTTTGACTAGTGGCCCCTAACTAGGCAGGATAGAGAAGGAATGAGTACCTGGGCCCTTGTGTATAAACCACAGCAGGACAGACAAGAGCTAAAGGGAGATCCCATCTTGGGATCAAGCCTTAGATCATTCTGTAGATCCTAGCCTAAGTCACAAGAGGGCAAGACTGGGGAAACCCAGCCTTGCATCTCCTGCCTTATATATTGCTGGCAATGGTGCACAGACCAGCTATAGGAGACCTACCCTAAGTAATGCTATCTATGGCCACCAATAGCATAAGGGGCTCATGACTAGGTAATAGATAAGGAGGGGCATGGATTGGGTGAGGGAGTGAGGCAGTGGCCTTGCAGATACAGGATGGAGGAGAGAGGCTACCACACCATGAGAATGTGGGTGGAATGGAAATGCACTGCCCTGATCTAATAAATGCAGCATGGCCGCCTAGAGGCCAAGGAAATCCATCTGAATCCCTACCACAGATGCAGATCCTAATCTCCATTAGAGATATCATCAGTGTCTGATCTAAGATCTCATCTGAGATCCAGCCACATCATGTGACCTCACAAGTGCCAGGAAATACTCTGAAGGACTCTGACCTTAGCCTAGGGTTTGCCTTGTTTGGCTACTCATTCCCATGATCACGTGGTCTAAAGTCTCTCATGATCACATGTGACCATGTGTTAGGCTGGTGCCGTAATACCAAGTACCAGCATAAGGATGTTATAATGCATATTTTCCCTTTTATTTTATTTTTACCCTGTTGCATTTTCCTCTAACTCTTCACATATTCACATCATGTGACCATGTCACCCCTTCACCATGTCACATTTCACACCTTCACCACTTCACCACTTCACTAGATCTAGACTAATCTAGCCTATAATCTTATACCATCTGTTTTTCTTATGTATTTCTAGACTTTCACTCTCTTTCTGCCATTGGGTAGCTTACTGTACACTATTGTAGGGCAGGGCACACTCTCTTGGTCTGTGCTCAAGATACAATAGTATAAAAAGGGGTGCAAGTCCAAGCTGGAGTCTTTTGAAATGGTGGCTTGCTGTTCTATTCTTATGTCTCAATGCTGAAGCTGGTGAGCACAAACTAAGCAGTGGTTTGAACTAGATCCACTGAGAACTAGGCAAAAGAAAATAGTAGAAAAGAGTCAAGTGCCTTGTATAAAGCTTTAGAACTCAAGTGTGCAAGACTGGATTGTTCCAGCTTGCACTAGCCCTTTATATATGCTACAGGGATGTACACAGACCATGTATCTAGGGTCTGCCCTAAACTATGCTACAGTAGGCTGACCAATGGCAGTAAAGAAGCAAGTATCTTAGTAGTACCTTATAGTAACTGCCAGGTAATAATGTTATGGTCTAGACCATTCTAGAATATAATATGTAAAGAGGTAAAAATGTGAAAATGTGAAGGAGTGAAATGGTAAGGGCTTACCATGGTCACGTGATGTAACATATGAAGGATCAAAGTAAAGTACAAAGTGGGTAAAAATAAAGAAGAATGAAAATGGAATAATAACATATTCAATCTTGTGCACTTGAACCTCTAAGGTTTTTACAAGTCCCTTGACTTAGTATCCCTCTTGCCTAGTTCTCCTAGCCTCTAGTTCAAAGGTTAGGCTTCACCAGAACCCTTAGCAGCAGCAGAAGTGCATATCAAGGCTATTGAAACAGCAAGCCTGCTGTTTTCCTATCCACCAGACATAAATGTTAACAAGACCTTGGAGGGTATATAACAGCTTGATACTGACTAGGTGGAGCTGACCTGGCTAAAGTATGAAAAAGATAGAGAGGAGTCAAGAAGCAGTCACTGGGAACTTAATGGTACAAGTTCAAGTGCACTAGACTAAGGTACTAGTCACATGTTCACTACTTTATGTGCATATGACACTATGTTTTAGTTCTAAAGGTTGTCTAGTCTACTATGTCCCTGGTATCTATAGGGTTTCTTCAATAGTGGTCTTTAGAATTAGGGCTCTAAGTTCCATTTGTATAATTATAGTAAGGCAGTTATTAGTAAAGGTAGTTGTTGAGATGGAATTAAAAGTGGTGTATTATAACAGCTATAGATGTAGTTACTCAAAGTCTTGTAGTATAACAAAGAACATACCACATATGGTGAAGCCAAGCCCTGCCCATTCCAGAGTTACCTGGAGTACCTCCAGAAATACACCCAAGTTATAACAGAAGGAAAGGAAGATATGCCACTTATCTACACTTGACTAGAGACTAGATTTTGTAACTGGCTTTTCATGGCTGCAGAATAACATAAAGTGATATTGTTATTTGTTTGTACCATTTAATTCATTCTGTACATCACTTGACCAATAGATTATGTCAGAATATGTCAATTTCTCAAATTTTTACAGTAATTTCCAAATTTGAGTCAATAACATGTTAAATTAAACTGTCTGTATCAAACTACACATGTTATTAGTCCAACAATCAAAATGTTGCAAACATCAGGATGGTTTGGTTGCTCAGTGCATACTGGACAATATCATAATGTTGCCGGGACCAAATGCAACATGTTTGACATCAAAATTATATCACAACTGGTGACTTGTCGTCAAGGCAATAGAGGCGGGGTTACCGAATATACTCTTATAAGGAATCGGATCGGAAGTAAATTCTAGGTCACATCACGTGTCACGTCCATGACAAAGCTCTTCCATGATCTCATCGCACACGACTGCGCATCCACCTCCATCTCGTCCATCGTAGACGCCCTCCCTGACTACTTTCTACCCAGCACCACACCGTCAGCTGATGAAAATTAACTCGCCACTACCACAGACACTACCCAAAGAGTGTCACAAAGCTGCAAGGATATGTGAGTTCGGCGCTTTTCGCATCTTAGCTTTCTGAGCACCACATAGTGCTATCCTTTGTCGGTGGCAAGAATAATGGTTTAGACGGTGTATGCCACCTCCCTCGGTCGTGTTTCCCTATGTGCATAACGCTCTATAGGTCATACCACGCAGCGTCCTGGAAAACGCCAAGGGTTTTGCGATCTTTACTGTCTTCAAAGCTGGGTTTCTCTTCTCGGCACGAGCCGGCACCGGTATTGTCATCGCAAGATTACCGAATGGATGTCAGTCCACCACGGTCAAAATATTGCATGATACCTTATCTACTTTATAGCGTGGTCTGCTCCTAGCGCAATAGGCTCTGCTGGCGTGGGCGTCGGGGGCCAGGTTGGAGCAGAAATGACAGACTTTTTAGTTGTTTTGAACTCGGCCGCTGTAAGGTTTTACTTTCATTTGCCGGGGTCATTTGCTTAGGCTGGTGCTTGACAGGCGGTTGTGGGTTCAAGGCGCATGTTCAATATCTATTACTGATTTTAGTCTGTCAGAAATCATTTATGTCGGCTGGATCATTGACTCTGGGCGGAAATCTGAGTGTCGCCGTAGGACCTTTGGGCCGGAACGGAGAGGCAATTGGTTCGCTGAACTCCAGTGGAAAGGTCGCTGCCATGTGAGTCATTTTCCTCTGCACACTTGGTTCATGTTTTCATGGTTTATGACAGGTATAGCTATTCAAAGACCCGGGGGCTCTTTGGAGGCGTGTCTATTGAAGGATCCGTTATAGTGGAGCGGCAAGATGCCAATGCTCTCGCTTACAATCAAGACGTTACGGTCAAGATGCTACTTAGTGGAGTTGTATCATGTCCGGACTGGGCAGAGCCCCTGGTGAAAGCCCTGGAATCGTGCACGAGTAGACCTGCAATTAGGAACTGGATCGACGATCGAGCTGAAGAGCAAGCTCCATATGTGTTTGGCAAAACCGATGGGACGAGTGTGACCAGTCCAAGTGCACAGCGATTTTCTTTACTCGGGAAAAAGAAGGACGTTGAATTTCCTCCGCGTCATTGGAATACACGAACAAACTCTGGCCCTTATTTTCCTGATGACTTTGGCGACCACAGTTCAAGTCGATGGGAAGATGTACCTACCCGTTCTCCGGCCTTTGATGATGAATATGAATCTGCCGCAAGTTCTGTACAGCGGACCAATCATCGCTCGTCGCGTAGCGTAGGCACGTCCTCAGGCACTTGGCATACTCCTATGGACTCTTACAATCCTGCATCTCCCTTCAACTCACTACCACCTTTCCATACAGTCCACTCAACCCTTTCGGACAAGACAGTGTCGCATTCGCGTTCTGCAAGCACTCCCAAGTTAGGATATTCCACTGAACGAAGAAGTAATCTAGCTGGGCATGCGAACCCATTTTCGTCCACGCCACCATCGGAGGATGACCTCGAACGCTATGAAGATACCGTCGAGTCCTCTCCACTGCATTTCAAGACGAAGTTCGAGTTAAGCAAACCACTTCCCCCTGATGAAGGTGTTGCCCGTGTGATTGCCTTATATGATTTCAAAGCTGTTGAGGTGTGTAGTTTAATATATACCCTGGATGGTATCACATTAGTCTACGATAGGCCGGCGACCTTTCGTTCTTAAAGGGAGATGTAATAACTGTCACTCGAAAGAGCGATAGCACCGACGATTGGCAAGTTCATACCACCTCGTATGCGTTCTTTTCTCCGCTCATCGTACCTAGGTGGTTGGGCAAGCTCGATGGCAAAGATGGGATATTTCCGGCCAACTTCGTAGAAATCGTCTAGTCTCGCGCCCATTTCTGTAGTGTGATTTGCTCATATAACCTGCATACCTGTACACTACATCAATTTCATAGTTGTGATATCACATCACGTGAGCCCGCGATTTGTCGTACTACTCCTGTTTACCGCCTTTCATATTTGCAGTCATGCCGAAAGCTTTTCGCAAGAAGTACTACGCCGTCCGTGTGGGGCGTGAAGGTTCCAAGATATATGACACCTGGGAAAAGGTGAGCTCAGGCCATTTTTGTCCATGAGGTGATTCAGAGAACCAAAAGTGTAGTGCCAACGTAGGATCTGGCTTCGTCCACGTTCGCATTTCCGACATGACCCATAGGTGTCGAGGTGGCCCGGAGCCGTATTCAAGAGCTTCACCTGCCGAACAGATGCAGAGCAATGGGTTTCCACAGGCCGTCAGATGAAAAGTAAGTCTGAGAAGACGGACTTAACGGGCTGATCTATATTTCATTCGACTTGTTCTTTAGATGATCTATCTTCCATGTATCTTCCACGGTCCAGCTCAGCGATACAAGCCTACAATGATCCCTCCGAATCTCCTACCCAACGAGGTGCGCCACTCACAGAACACGCTACCAGGGTCTCTGCTCCCCCTGTTGTTCTATCTGAGGAACAAAGAACCGTGTTAGAAATGGTGAAGAGCGGGGAAAATGTTTTTTTCACTGGATCTGCTGGTAATAAACATCACTTCCTTTCGTCCTGAGTGGAAAAATGATTTTCTCTAGGGACAGGAAAGTCCGTCCTACTTCGTGCTATCATCGATGCTTGTGGAGGGAAAAGTTGTCCTACCCTTGCTGTCACCGCATCCACTGGTATTGCTTCGGTAAATATCAGTGGTACAACATTGCATTCATGGGCTGGCATTGGCATTGGACAGGAGGAAGCCAAGAAACTTGTAGGCAAATTTCTTGGCCAGGAAAAGCTAAGAAGTGTACTTGATCGCTGGAGAAGCGTGCGAACCCTCATTTTGGATGAGAGTACGAGAATTGTAAATCATGCGTTGTCCGCTAACGATTTTTCTTCTCTCTAGTCTCTATGATTGACGGCGTCCTTTTTGATAAGCTCGTGAGTGTTCGTGAGGATTTCATTATACCCTGCTAATAGTTCTCGAGGAATTTATGGCCCGAATGCTAAGGAAGAGTGATAAACCGTTCGGCGGAATACAGGTCGTGTATGTCATCTCGATTGTTCCCCATGACATTCATATCAGCGTTAGCTTGCCCTCTCTGGTGATTTCTGTCAGCTACCACCAGTTCCAGGTCGTGACAAAAATGGCAATCCCGTACCACCGATCTTTGCCTTTGAGGCAGATAGTTGGAGTCGATGTATCAAACATCCTATTGTGCTAACAATGGTATTTCGACAAAAAGAGCAAGGTATTTGTTACCTCCGTTGAGGGATAACGAATCCGAATCTTGAAACGAACAGCATTCGTGGATATACTCAACAGTACGCGCTTGGGGAGACTGGACGACCACGTCATCCGAGCCTTTCGGGGGCTTTCCAGATCATTACATTATGAAGACGGAATCGGTCCGACGCAAATGTATTAGTATATCTGAATCTCTTCAGCCGTGTGTTGACAGTGGTGTAGATACCCGACTCGAGCCGAAGTTAATCGCGCAAATGAATCAAGGCTTCGCGCACTTCCTGGTCAAGTGAAACAATACAATGCTAAAGATATTCCAGGTCATGATTCGAATGGCCTCCGGGTATCTGAACAAAACATGGAAAGACTGCTGGGGCGGCTCGTTGCTCCGAAGGCCATGCAACTCAAGGTTTGTCTAGTCAGCTCGTTGAGAGTATATCTTCAACACAGTATAGGTTGGTGCTCAGGTTATGTTGATCAAGGTATAGTTCAAAGTCTACCCCATCCCTCGGCACTGAACTTCACCCACTCAGAACATGATCCAAGGAGAATTGATAAATGGATCGGTCGGACAAGTTATCGACTTCCGCAGTTCGCAAGAAGCAATGCAATGCAAAATGGAAATCGCCACGGAAGAGGGGCTACGTGGTTCCGAGCGTGATGCGCGACAGGCTGCCGCGAGGTATGGCGACTCGCTGTGGCCTGTCGTCCGGTTCATGAACGGGAGAGCGTTACTCTGCATACCAGTCGATTTTACAGTGGACAACGCGTACGGAGAGATGGAAGCTAAACGCCGACAGGTTTGTTGTGATCGATGTCAAGATGATCGCTTTCTGAAGGCCTTTCAGATCCCCTTGATCCTTGCGTGGGCGTTGAGTGTTCACAAGTCACAGGGACAGACGCTGGAACGCGTTAAAGTGGACTTGAGTCGTACTTTTGAGAATGGCCAGGGTTGGTGCTGTTTGGAATTGGCTGGAAAAACATCGCCTGACTACGCCCAGCTTATGTAGCGCTCTCCCGAGCGACGAACATGAGGACTCTGGAAGTCCTCAACTTTGATCCTAGCAAGTAAGCGTATTAAATCTATCAGCTTGGCAGTTCTCAGTAACAGCACCCAGAGTGATGGTTCATCCCCGCATCCTAGCTTGGTACAAGGACATAGAACAACAGGAACTATTAAAGAAGGGGTCTGAATGCACTTCAGAAGAATGGTCTGATATGGATGTTGACGACGTCGATGGCGTCCTCTGGGGCCGATGATTGGATGTACATATTGTACCCAACTCGACTTGAATGCCAGACTCCTGCAAAGATTACGTACATGTAACATCTCACACTCCCGTTCTCATACATGCCGTCTGATTGCTTGCTCACACAACCCTTTGCGTGCCTGGTGTGCACCAGCTTACATTGCGGACCCTAGAATATGAGTAACCATCGACGATATTATGCGGTGCGCATTGGACGCCAAGGGCCACGCATATATGACAACTATCCCGACGTGAGTAGTTCACGAGCACCTCGAAGCTAAATCCCCGGTCCTTTCTGGAGTCACTAAAGGCCTTTCCAGTTCGCTGCTGCAGTGGGTGTTATTTTGGCGGTTATGACACAACTCAAACTACGTTGTTCAGACCCTGGGTCTCAGTGGGTTCAGTGGCAAGGGATTCGACAACATACATGACGCCCAAGTATGGTTAAGGCGTTTCCAGCTTAGTTCATCTCCCGTGACAACAATTCAAACAAGTAAGCATCTTCGTGGGGTTGAAATACTGTCCGCCCGAGCCAGGAAATCTTACATTAGCCTTTTTTACCTTTGGCGGATTGCTAGACATCAATATCAACTTGAATGTGTCCGAAACGTCGAGCACAACATTTACTACTCATCCACAAGCTTTCCCAAATGATAACTTCCCAGAGCCTAACCGAATGCAGGAGAGTTCTGGAGTACGAATTAAAGTAAAGGACGAGCCACCCTCTCTTTCCGTACCACAGCCTACCATCGAGCTCTCAGACGAACAGAAGGATATTCTGAAATTGGTCAAATCTGGCCGGAATTTATTCTTTACTGGTCCAGCTGGTGATGCCGTGTTTAAGAGCTGTGCAAGAGGATCAGCACATTCACTGTTGTTTTCAGGTACAGGAAAGTCTGTGTTACTTCGAGCCATAATCAACTATTTACATTCGGTGCATGGCTATGATGTTGCGATCACCGCTCCCACTGGAATTGCTGGTTTGAACATTGGCGGGCAGACGATCCACTCTTGGGCAGGCATTGGGCTTGGAAAAGAACCACTGGAGAACCTGACACGTCGTCTGAGCAATGATGCAATCAAGCGATGGAGCGAAGCGAAAGCACTTGTAATCGACGAAGGTTAGTTTGTCTCCTGTAGGATCAGTTCAAAGTCATGTCGATTTATGATAGTGTCGATGTTGGATGGACGCCTATTCGACAAATTGGTGAGTCTATGAGCAGCCCTGGCAAATTCGATCGAAGAACCAACATGTAAGATGTAGGAAGCCATCGCGTGTTACGTGCGACAAGATCCTCGTCCTTTTGGAGGCATCCAAGTATGTTCTGTATCACTGCCGTCCAATCAGTGAACTTTGACATCTTTCCAGCTTATTGTTTCAGGGGACTTCTTCCAGTTGCCTCCAGTTCCTGAGCAGGACTCGACGAGTAGAATTGATGCTACATTTGCATTCCAAGCTCGGAGTTGGCACCGATGCATAGAGCACATGGTGAAACTCAGCAAAGTTTTCCGTCAGAAGGATAACAGTATGCTATCCCTATCTCAATACCCTGCTTTTAATGAGATCGACTCTTTCCCAGAGTTCATTGAAATGCTCACTTCGATGCGGACTGGGGTCCTAGCAGATTGGCAAAAAGAAGAATTTCAGAAACTCTGTCGTGAGATTCGATATGATGATGGAATTAGTCCAGCACAATTGTCTGTCACGTGTTCACCTTGAGGACAGTGTCTTCACCTTTTTTTTCTGTCTAGATTTCCCCTGAAAGCCGACGTGGAGAAATGGAATCTCAAATGCCTCAGCAAACTACCAGGCGAAACAGCAAAGTATAAAGCGATGGACGCACGTGGACACGACATGTATGGAGACCGTCTCAAGGTCATTCAGGCAGAGAAGTTGCTCGAAAAGCATATTTGTCCAAAAGAAGTCCCTTTGAAGGTAGGGGCTCAGGTGATGTTACTTCGTGTATGTTTCATCCTGTCGTCCATCCCGCCGTCTCACATTTCTGTCATCTCTAGAACATGTTACAAGGGGTATTTGTTAACGGGTCACTGGGCAAAGTCGTCGAGTTTATTAACACCCATGAAGCACAACATCGGTACATCCAAATTGCCGAGCAGGAACAACGAAAGGATGATCAGCCGTCAACTATCGTGAATTCGCCGGATGCCAAGGAAAATGGACCTGGCCTTATTGCGCTTGATAATCATGTGTTCGGGAGGGACCAGGTTTGGCCACTCGTCAAATTCACTAACGGCAAAACCCTCCTGTGTCCACCGGTTGAATTTATTGTCATGGGTCTGAAAGGCAATATCGAGGCCCGTCGACTCCAAATCCCGCTTGCCCTCTCCTGGGCAATGTCCATACACAAGTCCCAAGGACAGACGCTCAGCAGAGTCAAGGTAGACTTGGGTCGGATATTCGAAAAGGGTCAAGGTAACTGGGTCATATCTAGTACTCTTTCCTCACTCATGTCTGCACTGGTCAGCGTACGTTGCCATCTCACGGGCTACTGACATGGAAGGATTGGAAATTGTGAATTTTGACCCTATAAGGTATGTTCATGGTGGCGTAGCGCCCTGCCGTCTTGCTTACTTACTTTCCCCGAGGGTTATGGCACATCCGGATGTCATTGAATGGCACAGGCAGTGGGACAAGGACAGATACCAAGAAGAAGAGATGGATAGTGATTGGGCTGTATCGCAATGGTACGACTCGTTCCTTGAATAGGAGTTCTGCAAATCTGCTGTTTAATGAATACAATGTAACCCCTCCAAGACGGATGAAATGACAAGCCCCTGAGTAACACTACGAATTGGATGATGTATCGCTGCGCTGGTGTATCGAAAAGTCGCTGGCCATCGGAACAGGAGCTGAGCTGGAGTCCACTGACCCTGCGGACGGCGAGGGCGGTGCGGAAATCAGTTTATGTGGCTCTACCAACGAGTCTGCATTCTCAGACGCCGAGTCTTCGAGGGAACGAGATGGGAGAGGGGGAATATCCATCGTCGCCTGTGTAGGTGATACTGGATTACTAGCCCGAAGTGAAGGATGGATGCTATATGCTGGTCGTGCCGGTAGCCGTGGCGCAAAATCTTCATTTTGCCGAGGGGATAGTGGCCGCAGTAGGATGCTCCCCACCTTGGTGTGGCATGAACCATAGTTGTACACCGGCACTGACTCCCCAGGCGGGGCATCGGGCAATGGGGGAGAGGCACTTGGAAGTGGATCCTCAAAGAGTTGTGAGGTATTTTGGATCAAGTCGTCCATTCTCACGTCCTTCGGGAAATGGGGTCAGCGTCTAGAAGAATGGGATGGAATAGCTAAACACCTTGACATTCTGAACGCTGAGAAGATCACTACTCTTCGGAATGTCTTCTTCGCCAAATATGACAGTGCCGAACACGATTGCCAAGTTTCTTACATCCATTTTGTTTTTCTCTGAGAGTGCAGCGACACGTGCAAGGTGCTCCACAATGGCTCGAAGAGTTTCCCGATGAATGGCAGGCAGCCTACGAATCTTGGAGCGCATTTGAGCTATGGAACTGAGCTCTCCTATTTGACACATAGCGTGAATGGCAGAAGGGTGTCATTACGAGAAACAACTTGCCTCGGCCTTCTACATGCTCAGAGCGGTCTAAGAGGGGATATTTAAATAAGGGCTCTGGTAACTCGCGCAGATACAACTACTAAACTAGGTTAGGGGGTCACAATACTGCGAGCACACGACTCGCCTTCAGAAGCGAAGAAACAGCGTATACATCATCAGTTAATCGATTGAATTTGAAGGTAGCTTCGTTCCTTTCTATCTTGTGTTGTAGCTATGTTCTTATCAGCCTGGTCCAACCAAGTAAATACAAAACCCGCACATCTTGTACAACAGCATGACGCCCAGACACCTACAGAGTTTTGAGTTAAAAGCAGATATTGAGAGATAAAGAAAAGGGTATATTACACGGTAGATGCCTTCTGACTCCAAACCCCTCTCATCGACTTCTTGTATACAGATCCGGATAATCTTCGGGATCTCTGTTTCCCCGAGACCTCGAGCAGTCGCGTAGTCAACCAGACTGACACCAAAGATCAAATCACTACACTCCCCAACATTATAATTATAATAGAACACAGGCTTTGGAGTCAGGGACATCAAGGCGCGGGGGATATGCGAGGTGACGAGGGACACATCTTTTTCAGGTGAAATTTTTGTGACCACTGATCCTGCATGTTCGGATAGTTGTGTCTGTGTCACAGTAGTTGCGCTGTGCGCTAGTGAGTATCATGCTCCATATTCAAAGGAAAGAATGCAAACATCATATTGTCAATGTACTTTTCCAGTGTATTTTTGACAGTGCTTGAATAGTCACAAATGAAGCTCTCCAGGCTCTTGAATCTAATCAGAGTGGAAAGTAACATGATTGCAGTCCCGTACCATATACGCGCTCTCCAGTATCTTCGTTCGACGAAGTCGAAGAGTTTCTAACCAGTGAATTCCCCTGCGGTATTCCCTGTCTGAAACGAACTTGAACAAGCTGACGAGAGAACTACACAAAGACAGCACCGACCAGCCTCATCGGCTTCACGTTTCGCACGGACTGTACGAAGCGCAGTATTTTCGGAACGTACACCTAATGTCTCCTTGACTGTAGGACCCTTATCTAGGAATGTCATCAGCTGATTGAGCTGCTTCTTACCTGTGGAAAATCAGCTCAAGGTGTGAGAATAGACGAGTATTTACATACCATGCTGGGCAAAATCAGAAAATGTTGTATTAGAAGTCGATGGTGAACGGTTGCGTGGTACGTTCATAGTCCCAGAAGGTCTTCGATCAAGGGGTCGAAGAGGTTGTGGTGCAGTTACAGTGGGTCTCGGTGGCAGGACCGGATTTGAACGAGAGTTGGGCATAAAGCCCCCACTAGATTCACCATACGGCGCAGCAGAAGGCTGGGATGAAACGGCGGCAGCCGCAAGCTTGTAGTCCTAATCATGGGTGAGCTAGATGAGTGAGGTGAGGGTGGATCAACTCCACCTCTACTTCCTGACACTTTTTAAGGTATGCGCGCTTCAGCTTCGGTAAGACGTTGCCTGCGTAATCCAAGTACGCAGAGCTAGATTCTTTGAGGTCCTCCTTGATACGTTTGCGTGTGCGTTCTTGAGTTTCCTAGCCGAGAATAACACTGAGCCACGGTAATTGCATAAACACATCAAGAATGCACCTTTAGTGACATCAGGCTACTGACAGCGTCTGAAGAGAGGGATGAGAGGAATGCCTGTCTAGTTTGTGCCTCTGCGGGGATGAGTTAACGCTGCCTGGTCAAGATGCTATCGGAAAGGGCAGACCTCTTTCTAAATTGTCCCTGACCTCACCCCACGCCCTGCGGGCTGTACTCATGTCTGTGCGATCGTCCAGAAAGGCATCGATAGATTTCGTCTTCCGGTGTAGCCTGAGAAGAGATTCGACGCTATGAAATGCACGTTATGATCCACAGAAAGATTGATCCGAGACCCGCTCACTAAGTCTCCTCTATACGCTCCCTGGCATGTTCACATTATCTCTCGAGGGGTATCGACACATTACTCACGGCGACACACCTTTCCTGGAAAAAGTTGAGAAATGAATCTGTGAGCACCTTGAGATGGTGTTCAAACAATGGTAAGGGGCCAGACTGCAACGATAGTTCTGAAACTGATGACCTCGGCTGCAACACGGAATCGAAAGGGTCTGTCGCTGTCTGTGTCGACATCGAGGTATGCGGTGACCAGGTTACGCATCTCCTGACTGACTTGGACCGCTTTTCCAAACAAGTACATACAATGTCTGGGCTGCATACACTACCCAACTCTTTACATGCCCAATTTCTTCTCCATTTCCGAGTGGAGATTTTGAGGAAAGCCCTGCTCCATTCCTGATGCAAGTATCAGCAACAGGGTCGACACTGGTGGAAGTGACACACCAACCGAGGAAGATGTCTGCAGGGTCCAAGGTCTCATCTCTGCCCATCAAGATATCAAGATGTATATTACTCTGTCCCATGCCTGGCATATGTCGATTCTGCGAACATCACGGGCCATCAATGCGGAGATATCATCATCATCGTGCGAGCTTACAGCGGCGACGATCTTGCGTTCCATGAGTAGACGTGCCGGGGCGTGCACCCCATACAAACTACGCAGCGTGGTCAGCTTAAAGTTGTCCCGCGTCTCTTCCCACTGGAGTGGACTCCACTGAGCAACACAAAGGACAGGAAAGCAACCGCTTACATGTGAAAGACGATTCTCGATATCGTCCCTTGACTTGACTTCTGCGGCGATACTGCGAGGGCCATATTGGAGAGTATCGTGGAGCCCGAGACTGTTGGCTTTGACGGTCAGGGAGGCTAGCTTTTGTTCTGCGTGTGGTACAATGCGCAGGGATGGCTCCTGTATTGCGAAACGAGTCAGACCCGAGCTACCTGGAGAGAAATCGGGACGTGCCATGGTGGTGGTACGTGCAGAAGGGACTGACGCGTACCCCAACACTGGTCGCGTGACAGAATTGTGACGGTGTTGTGACGCTCTCCCATCGAACCCGTAATAGCGCTGTGACATACTTGGCAGCGAGTGTAGCCCCCATTAGTCCACCACTCACACCCATCTCTTCTCCTGCCCTTACCTTCGTATCCTTTTCGTTGCACGATCCAGAGAACTAGCTCACCTCGACGACTATCACCGTCTCCATTCGGCTTGGGGACATCCAAGTCCATCATGTCCACTAGGCATCCACGGTCCTCTAGCATCCCAGTCCCGGGTGCAGTCCCAGCTTCTCCCGCTCGACACATAGAATCCGTAATATCCATACCTTTCTCCACTAACCCTGCCCAGTATCGCCCTCGCATAGTGAGCCAGGGATGGTCCCCACGGAACCCCCCCGGAGCCATAGGTGTCCCACACGGTGTCCGTGGAAGCGGCTCCATCACTTCCAGTCCCCCCACTCGACCCACCTCCCGCTCTTACACTCACTCCTCAGTTCTGTCAGGAAGAGGCAGCGCATCCCCATATGCCGTCTATGAACCTCGTGTGATTAGGGCTGACTCGACTCACACAACTGAGACAGCGTGCCCCCATAATTCTTCTGCATCATCTAGCTCGCCAACCCGTACGAGGCGACCAAGTTCCGCTAGCGTGAGGACGCGCAGTGCGCAACGACCCCCCATCGTACACGTCCCTGCTCCCACGGAAACGATTTTGTTTCCTCGTCCAGCCTATTTGGAACACTCTGCTCTTCGGCATTTACTGCACACAGAGTCATCGCCATTAATTCCTCCCCGTAAAGCAGAGGTGGTTGTGAGACTAGATCCCATGGGCGGGAGACGAGCGCAACGGTCACCGTCGTACGATAGCGACGAAGACGACATGAGCCCTCCCCGCGAGGTTCGGAAAAGCATGCCATCTCTTATGCCTTTGTCCCCACCAACTCTATTGTTACCCGCACGCTGGTGCGATGAATATAGAAGTCCGCATCTCAGCGTATGCGGAGATGGCCGAGAACTAATATATCAAGGTGAGCGGCTATTCGGCCTTTGTTCCTAGGAGTAACTTAGCCCCTAGGAGCGTCTGGAGGCTCTGACAAAGATGCAGCAACGGCGCGTACTGCCGTTCCCGTCCCTCCCGCTTGCGGAATATTTTACTACGAAGTAGAGATCACTAGCAAGGCTTCGAAGAGGTATGTCCATCTTCATTTTTACTTTGCGCTCGTTCTGATACTTGCCACCTAGTCGCATAAGTATTGGGTTCGCCATTTCCCTGCTCATACTTGTGCAATTAATGACGTGTAACCCCTAGCTTTATCACCTGTGACGTCAAAGTATCACGTCTTCCAGGATGGGAGAAGAATTCGTGGGGATATCACGGAGAAAGCGGTACCATATGCTCTGGAGACAAGAACGGGTCACCTTTTGGGACCACATTTGGGGGTATGCGCGATGCCAATTCATGAAGAGTTGACCAGATTCTAACCCAATTTTAATTTTTTTAGTGGGTGATATCATTGGATGTGGTATTGACTTTACGCAGAACAAGATATTCTACACCAAGAACGGCTCTCTCCTTGGTATGTCTAACGTGAATCTGGCTGGTGTTGTGACCAACAGGTATACCTAGGCACTGCGTTTGAGAACGTTGGTAAAGACTGTGACGTTTTTCCGGCTGTCGGACTCTGCTACACGAACGAATCCATTCATGTGAACTTTGGACAAGAGACCTTCAAGTACGACATAGAAGACCACGTGCTTCAACAACGCAATCATATATGGGCTAAAATTCAGTCTACGCCTCTAACATGGCCTGCGGAGAGGTCGCACAACATAACTGCTCCTACTAATATGACTGGCTCTGTTGCCGATCCGAGTGACAAGATTCCGCTCAATGAACTTGTCTTGTCATACCTCTCACATCACGGTTACGCACGTACAGCGCGTGCATTCGAGTCCCAATGCCACGCACGTGGCGGACTTTCTGTTCGTGCATTGTCTATCGCATCTGCACCAGAACCCATGACGGTTGCGCAAACATCAACGGACGACTATGTCATGGATATGGACATTGGTGATGGTCCTTCGACCGCCTTTGCAACAAGGCCAGCCGTGTCAAACGCCATCCCAGTTGACGATATCGAGCTTCGCACTCACATTATCCAATCTGTCGTTGTCGGGGACGTGGACACTGCATTAAAAGCGACGCGCAAACATTTCCCGCTCGTGTTCCAGGCGGACGCAGGTCTCATGCTATTTAAGCTTCGGTGCAGGAAATTTGTCGAGCTTGTGTTGGAGGCAGCAGAGCTGAAGAAGAAGATGACGGCAGAAGAGACGGAGATGAACGTGGAGGGTTGTGGACCTGTATCCAGATCTGCGTCCGGGTCGGTCTTGGAGTCTGTCAGTGAGGATGCAGTAGGCAGTGACGGAGGAGTGATGGTAGACGGAGTGGGCATGGACATTGATGGTGAGGCTGAGGCTAATACATCAGACGAGAGTGCGCGCACACCGATGGGGATGCTCACGAGCAGTGCACCGATTACTATTGGGCCAGGTCGCAAGCCCTCTGTCGTCTCGCTTTCTTCGACAAGTAGCTGGGCTGGTGCAACGGCTGCGCGGTATGGATCCGCCCTCGAAAGGGCTGTTGGGTACGGGCAGGAATTGGAATCCGATTACAAGAATCGCGCAGAAGTCCGCGCGATATTCAAGCGGACGTCGGTAATCATGGCTTATGATGATCCATTGGAGGCTGGGGGGGATGCGGCTGATGTCGCAGGGCAGGCTGCGAGGGTGGCCCTTGCTACCGAACTCAATCAAGCTATTCTGCGTAAGCCAAATTCTTGGAGTGTACGGTGAGCACTGATGCCTCGTGTAGAATCCCAGGGACGTCCGGCACAACCTTTGCTTGATCGGCTGTACCGCCAGACTGCGGTCTGCCTCACCCAGCTAGCGTTGATGGGCAATGGTACGGCGGCTTTTGCTGACATGTCCAAGGAATTTCTGGACACTTAGCGATGATTGTTTGCGCTGGCTTGATTTTTTGTAGTCATTTGTCAACGGGGGTTGACGTCGTCGCAACACAACTGACATTTGTAGTGTACTTTACTAGCAATTGTGAACAAGAATCCCAGTTTTCCAGAACATGTTCGCACTCCTGGGCTTTGCAAAGCAGAGATGTGTTGAATCTGTAGTCGCAATGTAGTATGTATGATAAGGATACAAAACGGCGAGAGCAGGGATCGATGTGGGGTAATTGCGATAATACGTTATAGAACTGTCAAGGTCAAAGTGTCATACGACAGTGAAGGATTCTCCGCATCCACAGGCATCCTTGATATTAGGATTATTAAAAACAAACTTGGAACTATCAGGGAGCGTATCGTGAGCACGTTCAGCCCCTCACAAGCACAAGGAACCATTACCTCAACGCGTCCTCCTTCCAGTCCATTTCGCTGCCGATGATGGAGAACAATGCCTTGCTGTCTATGAGCACCCGCACACCGTCTTGTTCGACGACTTCGTCAAACTTCCCCGGCTTGTCGACGTAGTCCAGATGATAAGAAAGGCCAGCACACCCCTTGTTCCGCACCCCGATACGTATGAGCTGAGGTGTGGGGCCATTGAGAAGGGCACGGAGTCGGAACACGGCCTCGGGTGTCTATCCGAGCCATAAGGTGTTGGGGATCAGTATGGGATGAATGCGGGACGCACGATGATCAGGGCAGCCTTGGTAGACCGAATGGTCGGTCGCGGTCGTGGGGCCTTTGGGACGGGTGGGGGACGTGCGGCGACCTGAGGGGAGGTAGCGTCGGCTGATACGGCTTCGCCGGTGGGTACGACAACGGGTGGGGCGTCTTTGAGAGGTGTCTGTTGGGGAGAAGGATGGTGTCTCGTGTCCGACACGGAGAGTGGGTGGGGATGGCGGCCGGAGAGGGCAGACATCATGGCATGGCGATGACAGGTCAAGGCGAGTGGAGAGGGTCGAGAGGTCGAGAGGTAGGAACGGGCGAGCGAGGACAACATGCACGGTGCAGGTCAACCGACGTTACCACAGGACTAGAGTACTTCGGGCTTGATATGACTAATCAGCCTCCAAAGACATATCAAGCCCCGTCTATTGGCTGGCTAGTACTCGTACTTTCGACTACCACATAGACTGGCACTGACCAGACTTGCGACGTACAACTACGAACTCTGACCGACAGAGCCTACGCTGTCAACGGAACTCGGGCATAGACAAGAGTTGATACCCCTGCGGCTTATAGTAGAAGACCCAAGGAGGGTCACAAGCAGAGAACCATGAGACGTGAAGGATCATGGAACGTTGCTCAATCACACATACATCGACCCCAAACGCGACCGGCAAGGGCAACGCCGAGGTCGTACCAAAGTGCGCTAAACTTGCAGCTCAGTCCTGAGCCGGGCCAAAGCTCGAGATTCCCTCAAGGTAGCAGCGAGACAGAGCTGTGGCCAGGCAGACCTTTCGAAGTAGTTTAGTTTCGGCCTCGGGTAGAGGGCCAGGACATGGGTTGCTGTTTCACGCGTGACTGCAAACCAACGGCGATGTACGAGGAAATCCCAAGGGATGTGCACATGTACCGACACCCGAATACCAGCTTCCAAAGTGCGATGGTGTCGAGCTGCCTGGGACGGGAGTAATGCCTAACCAGAGAGCACCAGACGTTACACGGGGCGTGTCCCTATTCTGGGGCCAAACGCGGGGTTGTGTGATGTCGTAGCACGTAGAGGAGGTGAAGATCAAGCACTGCTTACGTACTAGACTGTACGGAGACTACCATGTCGACCGTGCTCGCGACGCAGGTCAGAAAGCACACCACCGCACGGCCAACCAGAGCAGCCGGGCGGTACTGGAAAGGAAAGGCCCCAAAGGGCGTCGCAGATGTCCCATCAGACTCTGAGGAGGAGGAAGAGCAAGAACGGGTACAAGAAGAAGGCGACGTTCCAGTCCGCGGTGAGCAAGACTTTGTCAAGGAAGAGGAAGAGGAGGAAGAGGAGGAAGAGCCATTTTCAATACGGTCGACTCAGACAAAGTCTGCGCGTACGCTTAATGTCACGCTCAAAGACGTCTGCATATCTCAAGATGGCAAGGTCATCGTGGCTGGTCGCGAGGAGTCTGGCAGAACACTCGTCGAGAAAGGTACGTCACGGGACGCATGTGCCCTGTTCTCTATTTCACCAACCATATCGTACAGAAGAGTCCGAGGAACTCGAGGAGACACAGGCCCAAATTGAGGAAGAGGAGGAGGCGAGCTTTTGCACATGCGCCTGCAGTTTATTGCTAACCGTGTTACGTAGTCGAGCGAGGAGGAGTCCGAGTCTGAAGAAGATGAAAAGCCCAAACTATTCTTGAGACCCGTGTTTGTTCCTCAGTACGCTATCGCTCACTCCGAAATCATTCCCTTGTTCACGCTAGGTATGCTACAGGCATGGGCGTGCGACCATAGCCGAAAGAGATGCAATCGTTAAAGAAGCGGAGGAGATGGAACGACAAAAGGAGCTCGCCGCAGAACAGCGCAAGAAAGAGAGCCATGATCTGGTCGCCGAGAGCATCAGAAGAGAACTAGCGGAGAGTATGTCCTTCAAGTTCAAATTGGTGCTCGATAACGAATAGCATATGTAGAGGAGAAAGAGGACATAGTTCCGGATGTCGATGATACCGATGGACTCGATCCCGACGCAGAGTTCGAGGCATGGCGTTTCAGAGAGCTCGCGAGGATCAAAAAGGAAAAAGAAGAAGAATTCCGGCGCGAGGAGGAGCGAGAGGAGATCGAGCGGAGACGCGCACTTCCCGAGGAACAGCGGTTGAAGGAAGACTTGGAACGTGCCAACAAACTTAGAGAAGACAAACCAAAAGGCCAACAAAAGTTCCTCCAGAAGTACTGGCACCGGGGCGCGTTCCATCAGGTGGGTAACCGAAGTTGCATGTTGCATGACAAGGAGGAGCTGAATATGGTGATCGGTTCATCCACAGGATGACGAAGTCCTCAGAAAACACGACTACACCGAAGCAACGGAGTCCACGGTCGATGTATCGTTCTTGCCAAAAGTAATGCAGGTTAAGAACTTTGGAAAGCGCAGCAGAACCAAATATACGCACCTTCTTGATCAAGATACTACTGTGGGAAACGGGGGCTTTGGAGGTGTAGGTCCTGTCAAATCAGGTGGCCGTTCTACGGAGGCTGGGGGTTGTTTCCTGTGTGGTGGGTCACATCTCAAGAAAGGTAGGAGACACATTCATTGTGCTTGTCCTGCTACTCAGAGACGCGTAAGACTGTCCCCAGAATAGGGACCTTACTCATGCTCGGGGGTCCACAGCATCTAAAGCTCAGGATACAACAGCAGCCAAGCAGGGTGGGAGGAGTTCATGGCGTGATAGGGAGGATATAGTCCGGCGTGACGGGCGAGATCGTCGGTCTCCCACTCAGGATGGACACCTGCGCCTAGATAATGACCGTGAAGAAGCATGGCGAAGGAGGGACCGTGCCTATCACGGCTCTCGAAGTGGCAAACCACGCCTACGCTCGCGATCTCGTTCCCCGCGTCGAGATAAGCGGCCAGTTGTAGACTACGATCGAGACAACTACAGGGACAAGCGTCGTCGTGTAGATTAAGTGTAAGTCCACCCCGACCTGTTTGCGTAACTTGACATAGAGGCTCGTCCACGTGCCTACTATCTATCGCACATTTAGTCGCAGATCGCCGTATTCGTCCCACAGTTCCCATTTCTTGCATGCCAGCATGGGCGTTGCTGTACCAGTATATCACGGATCAATCGTTATCGATGAGCGATATGCACCTATTTGATTTTGGGGTCTCCAACCTGGTGAGGTTGTCCGGCTGTTATAAGCCCAGTTGACCCCTACTCTACTGGACCCGTTGCAATAACAACACGGTGAGTCACCCATCTTTGATTGATCTGTGCACCTTCAACTACGTCCCAAGGACCATGGATATCTTTATGCGCGGAGTGGCCCTTGCAGCAACTGAAGACGATGTCAAAGTCGAACTTGCAAAGACATTGCACAAGGCCCCGTTTCCGCTCCAGCCCGTGCTGAATTTTGGTGTTACTCTCTTCAAGAAACATAATTCACGCGGCAAGGTTGGCATACTCACTCTTCCAACAGAGAGTGCGGGTCACACCTTCCTCAGTTCCTACGGTCAGACAGGTGTGCCGATTAAAGGCCCCACCGTACTCTTTTCTTTGAGTAACAAGCCTTTGAACGAGGAGAAGGTTGTGATACTCAACTCCACGCCGTGGAGAGACCCTCAGGAACTCAAACGAGAGAAAGACGAACGTGTTCGCGAGGGCAGACCCTACGAGCTCAGGTCATATGCCTTTGGTCGCTTCCTCCCCGATGGATCGTTTTCATCTGAGTTTGTAGCTGAGGGATTGGCTGACATTGCTTGCGATCTTGAGCGTCGCCAGGTGCGCTTCTCACTTCGCAAGCAAGGTCATCCCTCCAACCGGGATGATATCGTTGTGTACATGCACGCCTTGACACTACAGTCCCCCACCACGATTGTCTCCTATTCACCCAAGGCAGTTGAATGTATCGTCGAAAGCAGCAGAACAGAGGAGCCCATCCTATTTATCAAAGCCAACATGTTCCCATGCTTTTCCACAGAGACAGCTTCTTCCTCCGACCGGGTTGACTCTCAGCGCTCGCAGGGGCTTATTCCCGATGTTCCGATGCCCCCTGGTTGTTTCGGTTTGGCATGTACGTTTGCCGACAAGAGGGACAAGGAAGCTTTCGTGTATGCAGCTCAATCCAGATTCCACATCCATCACACTCTGAAACAGGCTCCTATCCGTGTCTGGGACAACACCTCGACCACCCATGGTACAGGTCCAATTCTCGGGTTTCTCGGCGATCTGCCCTTTCAGCTCGCTTTCGAGGTGGAGAAGGCTATGGCAAACTTGACGCTCAGCCACTCGGATGTGTCGTCCTTGAAGGAGCAACTGGATCGCCTTTGCGACAATCACGGAGATGCGGCGGCCCCCATCTTTAGACGGTTTATCTCGCTTTTGGAAGATGAAATGAAGAAGCGACCCGGCCGCGGACGTCGATATAGGCGGAATCGCGCTGTATGGACGACGCTAGAGGATCGTCTTATGTATGCAGTCGATGTCTATCTAGAAGAACAACGACAGCCGAGGGGACGACTCGCACTTGCACTGCCCAGTCCTGCCATCTCCTACTCCTATCACATGATCCTCACACCGACACGATACATTCTCGAAGGGCCCGTCGCTGATCAGTCTAACAGCGTCCTGCGTCGGTTTGGACATCATGAATGTTTCCTGCGTGTTTCCTTTCAAGACGAGAATAGATCGAAGCTTCGGCGAGACCTTGAGACGTCAATCAAGGACCTACTTGGGAAACGGTATCGCCCCGTTTTACTCGACGGCTGTTATGTTGCGGGAAGACATTATCAGATGTTGGGATACTCTATGAGTGGTCTCAAGGAACACTCGCTTTGGTTTGTCACTCCGTTCTTTGACGATCAAGGGATGCGATTGGACGCGCAGACGATCAGGAACAGCCTCGTAAATGCTGTCTCGTGTCTTTTGAGTGCACTCTATCTTGCTGACGCCACGTTCCATAGGGAGACTTTTCGCGCCTGTTATACCAACCGGCGAGGCTCGGGGCTCGTTGGTCCCAGGCATTCTCAGCCACGGACCCCTCTATCATTCTAGAGCCGGACGAGCTCACCCCGGTCGAGGATATCCGATCTCCAACAGGCAAAGTGATGACGGACGGATGCAGTTCCATCTCGGCAGAGCTTTCAGACGCCATTTGGAGAGCGAACCAGCGGACAAAGAAATATCCCGCGCGGGGCGGTGCACCCTCTGCCTACCAGTTCCGTCTAGGCGGTGCCAAGGGTATGGTCGTACGGGATCCTACGCTGGGGGGCAGAGTTGTCTGTCTACGGCCTTCGCAAGTCAAGTTTGATGCGCCAGACCTCCGTACGTTCGACATACAATCGACGTCTCTCCGACCTAAGAACATGTTCCTCAATCGGCCTTTGATCGTACTCCTGGAATACCTTCAGTCGAGCAAGATGCGTATCATCGATTTGCAGGATCGCTCGATCAACGAGGCCCAGTCTGTCCGGCGGTCGTTTAAGAACGCATCCAAGGTGTTGCAGCAACACGGGTTGGGCACGTCATTCCACCTACCGTCGTTGTTCGGCGACATGTCATCACTATTAAACTTGAATATTTACAACGAAACAGAGGGTGGGTTGTATAACGACTTGATCACCAACGCCTTACATTGCGCCGAGACGCACATCTTGCGCGAGCTCAAGTATCGTGCGCATATCGCGGTTCCGGGATCGTACACGCTCCTTGGCGTGTCCGATGAGTGGGACTGCTTAGCTGAAGGAGAGATTTATGCGACAGTCCACGACGAGAAGACCGGGCTGTATCAGGAGATTATCGGTATGGTTGCTATCACGCGTAGCCCTCAGATACATCCAGGCGATGTGCAGGTCGTGACCGCGGTGGAAAAGAGAGAATTGACACATCTAACAAATGTTGTTGTGTTCTCATGCAGGTAAATGTATTCGATGTGGAGTTCCTGCAGGTTAACTCGATCGATAGGGGTAACCGACCACTCTCTTCGTACCTCGGGGGAGGAGATTTGGACGGGGACGACTTTAATCTGATTCTTGACGTCTGTCTTTCGATTCTAGTTACGTGGTTCGCGTGCTGAGAGTCTGGTAGCCAGACCTCATTCCCAAGGTAGTTTCGACTCCTGGGGAGTACGTGTCGCTCCCGATCAAACAGACCTCGAGTCCTTGTGGAATCAATGACGTGGTCGACTTTATCTTTGACTACGTGAGTGGATCGCTGAATGGTGTCTATGTCGCACACTCCTACTCTAATGGTCATATTAGATCGAGGCGGACCTTGTCGGCCACATTGCCGTCAGCCATCTTCGGTTCTCTGATCTCGCGGACCCGTCTTGCTCTGAATGTCTTAGGCTGGCGGAGCTCGCTTCGCAAGCGGTTGATTTCCCAAAGACAGGGTCACCAGTCAAGTTCGAGGACCTCCCGAGACCCCGAAACCGGACGAAACCGGACTTTCTCGCTCGAGAGGGGGCCG
The DNA here is from genome assembly GCA_038088935.1 of Pulveroboletus aff. viridisquamosus. Lineage (NCBI taxonomy): Eukaryota > Fungi > Basidiomycota > Agaricomycetes > Boletales > Boletaceae > Pulveroboletus > Pulveroboletus aff. viridisquamosus. The sequence continues at coordinate 26,035 of JBBPJW010000533.1, forward strand.
ACTTGAATTCGGAGGGGTACTACAACAGTGCAAAACTACTTGGGGAGCTGTTCCGCCGAGTTCCGGTCAAGGATTGGATGCCGCAAGAATGGGACAAGTCTCACACGCCGTCTGGGGGGGACGTTGTTGAACAGGCCCTGAGACGGCTCAACTTGTACGAGCTCGGGCTCAGCTTGGCTGCGCCATCGGACGAGTTGCAGGAAGAGATGCAGTATCTACTGGACGACTATTGTGGACAGCTGCTTACTATCGCTAATGCGTACACGATCTCGAAGAACAAGGAGATTTACGTGGCCGAGTCGGAACTCGTGAGTGGGACGATCATGGCCAACTGGTCGGACCACCACCGGAGAAGGGAGGCGGTTGGTGCGATGAACTTGCAGGTGGGTGTTTAACGGAATGGCCAATACGGAATCTGATGGGGGGACAGACGCACGAGCTGGTGCGCGCAGTGAGGGCAGAAATGCGGGCGAGCAGCACGGTGGTGCATGAGGGGGGGGACGAAGAGGAGATTTTAGATGACGAGGAGTGGGAGGACGACGAGGACGACTTCTATCGGGAGACGCGGCAGATCGCGGCGACGTTCAAGCGAGCGTGGGCGGCGTGGTGCGCAGCAGAGAGTGTGCTAATGGAAGAGCCGGGATCGTATGGGCCACAGAGTTTCGGATTGATCGCGCTGGGGCGGATGTTGGAGCTGGTCAAGGCGGCGCGACGGCTGGTGTAGTGGACCGTCGGGCCGTGTCAAGCGGAAAGTTCCGTGCAACGTGGAGGCGACACGCTAGCTTGCAATTACGTCACATCATTTAACATGCCATAACAGGCCATCTATGTGATTTCAGAGAGGGTTTCTAAATGGGGAACACGTTCGCATGTGACGAAACGAAAGGGTTGTTTCCCCCATGAAAGAGAGTCCGCTATAAAGCAACTTGGCGCGAAAATGGGCGCGCTGCATTCCTCGCTGCCATGTCCCCCTTTGACT
>JBBPJW010000534.1:0-26988 GCA_038088935.1 Pulveroboletus aff. viridisquamosus
CTCATATTCTACTCTGATATTCTATTATGAGTACTTACTTCTCTTTCATTCCAATCCCTTGATCCATAAGGCCACTGCCTTACTCCTTCATATCCACTCCATGCCTTTCCCTTTCTTATTTAATAGTGCACTTTTACTACTATTAGTGTCCATAGATAGTAGTAGTCTAGGGTAGGCTTAGTGTAGATGGTCCATGTGCCACCCTGGGCCATATATAAGGGGCAGGTATGGATTGAAACAGTGACTACCCATCCTGCCTTGTACTCAAAATGACCTTGGTGGATGCTTCTAAACCTGTCCTGATAGTTGCTAGGGCTTTTATGCTAGTTGCCCCTAACTAGGCAAATGAGAAGTGATGAGTTCCTGGGCTCTTGTATAAACCCAAGGCTAGACAGTGAATGAGAGCTGAAGAGGGATTCTTCTTGAATCAGGTCTTAGATCACTATTGTAGATCTAGCTGAGAGGTCAAGAGAGCAAGACTGGGTTTCCCCAGCTTGCACCCCCTGCCTTATATATTGTCAAGGTCTGTGCACAGACCATGTACAGGAGGTCTACCCTAAAGTATGCTATCTATGGGCATCAATAGCTAAAGTAGCTCCTACCTCTGAATAGATATATGAAGGAAAAACATGGGGTGGCAATGAGGAGTAAGGCAGTGGCCTCATGGATCAAGGGAAGGAAATGGAAGAGAAGCCACACCATGAGAATGTGGGTGGAAGGGAAGGGCACTAGTATAGATCAATGAAATGGGCATGGCCACCATAAGGCCTAGGAGATCCCATCTGGATCTCTGCCACAGATCAGATCCTAATCTAGATCAAGAGATCAGATATCATCAGAGAGATCTAGATCTCATCTGAGATCTGCCACATCATGTGACCAATACCTCATGCCAGGGAATACTCTGAATTAGGACTTAGCCTTAGCCTAGGGTTTCCTTGATAAGGCAACTCATTTGCACAATCATGTGCTCCTGGCACATGACCAGTCACATCACATGCTCCACAGTTCTTATGATCACATGAGACCATCATGTTAGGTTGGAACCATAACATGGATAGTCAAGTCTCTCCAGACTTAATTACTTCATATCTTGCTTAGGTACTTCTTTGGATTCCTACCCTTTCAGGATTAGATCCATAGTTACATGGGCATGAGTCTCTTCTAAGTTCTTCTTTATTAATCCCTCCTTGGTTGCTCCTCTTTAGAGCCTCCTTTGGGTTTCTCCTTTTCATATTCCTCCTCTCTCTCCCTTTTTGTCTAGGTTTAGCCTCTGAAATCCAGAGTCATAACAAACAGGTAGATTATTGAAAGGATGTGTTGTGCAAAGATTAAGTGAACTATGAGAACCTCAGTAGATGTCAAGCTACTAATATTAGTGTAACTACCTATGAGAACTAGGATAGTTTAGTACAGTATAAATGCCTATAAAGTTAGGACTTACCCTCAGTAGATGTCAAGCTACTGAGGAACATAAACTAGAAAATGGTATGAAAAGTACGCTCTAAGCTTATGTAACTTTTACCAGAAAAGGAATGCTAATGCATGCTGGTCAAAATTACAACATAGATATCAATATTAGTCCATTGCTTTGCATATAACTGAGCACTGTTTGCCCAATAGTCATGTGCCTGAAATCTATCATGAACATCATGTGATGGGTTGTAATTGGAGATAAAACTAATCACAGGTTGATTGTGGATGCATAATGATATGGATATTGTCCAGATTTGTCTTATTGCTTGAATGGTGAATTGATAGGTCTTCCTGTGCTAGACAGGGATCTGATAGAATTAAGATTCTGGGACAGGCACACAACTGTCTGTCAAGAGCAAAAAGACTCAGTCATGTGCAAGACAATAGACTGACTATTTATATGCACCTGTCAAGAGTGAGAAGACTATGTACAGGTAAGTACAAGTAAGTAGTATAGGAAATAAAAGAGCTCACCTCAGTCATGTGCAAGACAATGGACTGAGGTGTTATGGACTAAGGAGGTACATCATATATACTGGTGTTGATGCATTCTATGATCAATGTGATGACAGCATTCATAAAACTGCCAGACTGAAACATAAAGAAACAAAAGATAAAGTACATACGCAAGATGATAACAAGGGAAACGGATGGGACCGCAATGTATCCCGAGCATGTGATGCTGCAGCCCGCATGCATATCTACTAGGTACGGCACATATCATGTTCCTGGCTGCGCGCGTGCTTGATAATCCAACAGGCTCATAACCTGTTGGGGAGAACGAACTAGAGTAAAAGATGTCAGGTCCTTGAGCAAGTTAGTATATGATGGTGACTGCGTAGGCCGTGTTAGCTTACCTCCAGCCGAGTATGTGCGAAACCGGAAGGAAAGTCCATGGTAAGAAAATCCATTATGTAGGGCCCGTATGGCAACCATGCCTTGTTCAAGTTGAAAAAACCATGGTCTCGATTTTTCAGACTTGTCTGCCAAGGTGTTGATTTCGGAAGCCACTCATCCTATTACCACGACTGAACATATGTACTCCACTGCAGAAAGTGTGATCGCAATTATGAAACCACTTTATGAGCAGGAGAAGGTGAACAATCTCCCGTGCTGAGTTCCACAACCCCCACCTATGGAACGTTAAACGTCTCCATGCTATAATCATCTACCTTGGAAACACATAGGATATTGAAATAAGCACATGATGCAAATAAATAAGAGCAGAATAAAAACGAATTATAGTTAAAAAATGCCATACTGTTTGTTGTTCATTGACCTATGACTATCGTTTTAGGTACTAGTCGTGAGGCCCATAACTGACTCCTGTTCACAGTCCTCACTTAAGCATGACTGATGCCTCCCAATGTCTCATGCCTAATTACCTCTGACTCATTCCACAATCTGCTCCTCCTCCGGGCTGACATCCACGAAAGCAATCGTGGACAACAGAGTGTTTCCACTGGCAATATGTTGTGACAACACACCGAATCCACTATGTCTGCTGCAGAGCTGAAAAATCGAGGCACTGAAAATCATGGGTTTTTCGACATGGCTTGGTTGCCAGACAGGCACTCAAGCGTCGGCCGTGCCTGAGTATGGTAGTGGAGCACATGTCCAGCGGGCTCCAACAAACAAACTCATCATCCACTGTGCAGCTCTAGCACAGGGTGTAATTCATGCCCACTACAGTCTGTGGGACATGTGTGCCACAAATTGGACACCCATGTAAGAATACACCGCATGCGCATTCCATTTGCGTTGTATCCACAAAAAATGTGTCGAAGATCAGATTCCACTCTCACATAAAGAAAATTCATAGGGGGAGTACAGTGGGCAACTCGATAACAGAACAGTAATCCAATATACATTTTAGTGTTCCGGCTAAGGCGGAACCCTGCGCATTTTCAATCAAATTCAGCTTTCAATTAAACGCAAACAGGAACCAGTGCCCAGCGCTAGTGCCCAGCCTGTTCAGGTCAGTGCTGGTGGTCTCACGTTTTTCGAGTTCCCTCTGGGGAAGCGGGTGTAAACTGACAGAACTCGTGTAGGATATTGACAGCAAAATGAAGTCGCTCACTCATCATGCAAAGCACATTCGAGGACGAGTTATTTGATTTAATGCAGAACTCGCTGGGTTTTTGCACTGGTTCGTGTCCAAAGTGGGAACATTTCCTGAGCGGAAGACCTATGTGGAGCGTTTTTTTCATCCTTCAGGCCTCACATTCCATGCGTGGCGCATCTGCGATGCAACTACTAATTATAGTATAGTTCCCATGTGTCGGTTTGCACGGGAACCGGAATGACACATGTTACCAATGGGTAATCAGGCTTTGCGAGGTAACATTTCTATCCTCTAATGATCGCAGCCTAACTTGATCTGGTTTCTGCCCAGCGTTGTGTAAACATGTTTGAGTGTGGTAGGCTAGGGATCCGATCACTGCGGCGTGCATCAGGTTCGTCCACAGGGTCTCAACCAGTGTTCCAAAGAAGTGAGGCGGTAACAGTGTGCAACGCTCCGAACGCGTGGCTTAGCCAACTAGCGCCTATGTCTATGCGGATAAAGGGTGAACCCACCCTCCTTTTCGTCCTCTCCCAGTCGCTACTTCCTTAGAGTCATTCTTGAACTGTCAAGACTGTCTGTCATAACCCCAAAGTAAAGCTATCTCTCGCGTCTTTGAAGCCATCAAGAATTGTTGTCCGAGAACATTTGCGGCGATCTCTCATAATCAGCCACCGACGACCGTTTTGAGGGTCACTCCTGCCAGCTACTATCCAGTGGTAAATCCATCACCTATTTCAGACCACTTATTTTCTCTGAGATGTCGGGCTATCCAAACTAGAAATCACCACACCCTTGACTATCACCATGTTCGGTGATTCCTGGCCTTTGTCCCGGAAGCGAAAGGGTATGTCGCCCACACCCCATGTCCCTCGTCCCTAGCCTCTCGACTAAAGCAACCCCTGAATACCTGCTCCCTCCAGCGCAGGATGTGCAGCGGAAGTACGTCATTGACAAGACTACCATCGAGCGCCTTAAACATGGCCAAGTGGGCGATGGTGGTGATCACCCCCGTCGGACACCATCCCCGGCACCATCCATCACTGAGCAGAAGGAAAGGGACCCGCGGAAGCAGAGAGACCGCAGCGGAGCTACCTTTGGGCACCTAGAATATGGTCAAGTAGACGACGGTGGCGACCTTCCGCGCGGGACACCATCCTCGTTGTCATTCGCCATTGGACGGATGAAAAGGGACCCGAGGAGGCAAAGGGATCGTGGTGAGGCTACCCTCGAGCGCCTCAAACATGGCCAAGTGGGCGACGGTGGTGATCACCCGCGTGGGACACCGTCCACAGCACCATCCATCACTGAGCAGAAGGAAAGGGACCCGCGAAAGCAGAGAGACCGCGTCGAGGCCACCTCTGAGCCCCTAGAACATGACCCAATGGACGACGGTGGTGACCACCCGCGCGGGACACCATCCCCGTTGCCATCCATCATTGGACAGAAGGAAAGGGACCCGCGGAAGCAAAAGGAACGTGACGAGGCTACTGTCGAGTACCTTGAACATGGCCAAGTGGATGACGATGGTGACCACTCGCGTGAGACACCGTCCCCGGCGCCGTCCACCACTGAGCAGAAGGAAAGGCACCCGCGGAAGAAGAGTGACCGCGGTGGGATCACCTTTGAGCACCTAGAACATGGTCAAGTGGACGACGTTGGTGATCACCCGCGCGGGACACCGTCCCCATTGCCACCCACCATTGGACAAAAGGAAAGGGACCCGAGGAAGCAAAAGGATAGTGATGAGGTCACTGTCGAGTACCTTGAACACGGCCAATTGGATAACGATGGTGATCACTCGCGTGGGACGCCGTCCCCGGCACCATCCACTACTGGACAGAAGGAAAGAGATCCACGGAAGCAAAGAGACCAAGTGTATCGGGAGCCCGAGGCATTGCTCACTACACAGCACAGGTCAGGGAATTTGCTTGAGGGGCTCCCGCCATCGCCCACCCCTCTCCAGTCCCAAGATGAAACGGGCGGATTGCGCCAGGGGGTCGAGGTATCGCCCGCCACACAGAACAAGCCAAAGAGCGGGGCTGAGCGATGGGAACAATTCGCAAAGGGCTTTCAGTCTAGTCTGGAAGAGGATCGGCCTTTTGTCAGGAGCCCCCGCGAGCCCCAACGAAAGAACGTGGAGTCCGTCAAAGAGGTTCGTAGTCCAGAGATGGAGCAGCGTGAGCTAGCGCACACAAAAGAGATCGAGCAGTTCACAACAGTACTCGCAGAAGCCAATCATGATCGAACGCAGGCGCACTTTGAATTGCAAAAAGTCAAAAAGTCGCTCGACGTATACCGTCTCCAGCAGGACGAAAGTCTTCGAGAGATAGATGCCCTTCGCCGTGAGCTATCCAGCACGAAGGGTTCAGATAGGAATCTCAGTGCGGAGATCGAGCGGCTCAAGCTGGCTCATGCCAAAGAGACGAACGCCGCACGAGAAGAAGTGAAACAGGAGCGCTCCAAGGTGCAGCATGAGACGGAGAAGCTGAGGGAAGAGTTGAACTCCGCTCGTTATGCGCACAGGCGGGAGGTGGAAAAGTTGAAAATGGACTCGCAGGAACACATAAAGAGAGACAGACAGTCCACGAAAGAGAGTCACGGTGCGGAGATCGAGCGGCTCAAATTAGCAAACGCAAAAGAGACCGAACAGCTTAAAACAGCACTTGAGGAAGCCAACCGTGATCGAAAACGGGCAATCTCAGAGCTGCAAGAAGTCAGAAAATCGCTCGATACGTATACTCTCAAGCTGGACGGGAGTCTTGGCGAAATAGGTGCCTTTCGCCGCGGGCTTTCCAATACAAAGGACCCGAATCAGGTGGCTGCTGAGCTTAAGCACCGTCTGAGCATCCGAAGCAAGGAGCTCCACGATACACAAGAGGAATTGTCAGCACTGAAGAGAGAGTATAATCACCTCTTGACAAACCTGGAGAATCGAACCTCGGATCCTAAAAGTGCGCAGAATTTCTCCAGGAGGACTGATGTCTTGTATGGCACCGAGGTTACTGGCATCATCCAGAAGCTCAACGCAGAAGTACTGCAAAGCGCTGCATTCATGGCTGACTCCATGGTCAGGTTGCTCTTCGAAAAGACGACGGTGCAAGTCGCAAAAGCGGATGAACGGTTGGCGGCTTGTAAACGAGCATCGAGTGGGATCGGTGGCGTCATCGTTCATTTCCTCGGCACGAAGAAACATAAGGACGATCCCATTTTGATACAGATCGCGTTCCAAGCGTGTCTGACATATCACCTGCATCGGATCGCGTGCACTTGGATAATCGACGGAGACGAAAACCAAAACCAGCTCATAAACGCAATCTACCAGAGCATGCATGTTAAAGGTGAATAATCATTGCCCAGAAAAAAGAACATATCGAAAATACTCACAGGTATGATCAGAGGCACAGATAGTCGCTGGGCATTGGCGAGCCCTCACGCGCGCACACAGCCCATCAGCGCCACTCGATAACTCACAGACCACACTTGAAATCGCGAACCAGATAATCTCTACTCTGAGTGACATCCTCCTCATCGCTAGATGCAACGCGCCAAAATCGGACATTGTCTCGGCCCTCTCTTTCAAATTCTTTGAAAAGCTCTCCTTCCTGGTCTCATTAGCCATGCGCGTGAATAAGATCATCGTCGAGAATGTCACCTCTAGCGATTTCGAGGTGACGGTAGTCCAGCCAACTACCGTATTCAATGCGACAGAAATAGAGGATTCATACAATAGTGAAAGGTCTGAGAAGATGAGAGGAAGTAGCACCCCCAAGGTACTATGTGCAACAGACCTGGGTCTGAGGAAGAGGACGCGGGTGGGAATGACTGGCGATAATCAGTGGGAGACCGAGATCCTGCTGAAGCCCAAGGTCGCACTCGAATCAGTCATTGACATATTGGATGAGTGAGCATCATGTGGTTGAGGATCCGAGAGTCTCTGGTGCGTTGTATCCTTCACGCATTTCTGCGCTGGCGCTCGTACTGCTTCACGTCGTATTGTAGAATAGTTTTGTTTGTAATCTATTCCCCTGCATGACGGATTCTGAAGGTACCATCGTATTCTTTCATCGTGACTAAGGCCTGCAACGGCACGGGTGTTCAACACGATGTAAAATGGTCGCAGTCGACGTAGCAACACTCGATTGTCCTTGTTTTATCTGCCGCAGGCGCCTAGCTGTTGGGATGAGGGTCAAAATCGCGGAGAACCTCATCATCGTCTTGCTACGAGTCGCCCAAGCAAGCCGCAACCTATCGGCGGAGTGTTAACTAGAAGCTCGTCCCTCTGATACAAACACCAGATACCACCACCAGGAACTCGATTATGGTTCCTGGGGGCTGAATGAACCGAGCAAGGTATTGTTTTCAGCGTTCCTTCTGTATACTATAGTACCAAGTGCAGCCGCACCTCGACGAGTCAAAGTGCCACATATGACAGCAAATGGAGAGAGAAATGCAACAATCGGTTTGTTGTGCAGCTCCCATCCCCCACCCAGCTGACTTGATCGGTGACATCTTCACGTAGACCCTCTGAGGAGTGATGCAGATGCCAGTCTGTTCTGCTCTATGCGTTCGGTGAGACATGACCTCGGCCGCACTGGCACTTTATGATACGATACTTTTATCTTACCGTCCATCACAATACTTGTGCGGTTATGCCCATTGAGGGTTACTGGTTCCACTTAACTTCAAGACTACATCCTACTTGCGAGTACGACACTCCTCGCGATGAATCGCGATTACATCCATGCTGTAGCCTCGTGTTTTGTTGTTGTACCTGGATAAATTGAGCTATGGTCGCTATGAGTAAGCGAATAAAGGTAGAATGGATGTACGCTGAGGTTGGTCACGTGCGATGTAAACGTAATCATACATAAATGTGTTGGTGCGTCCAAATTTGATGTCCGCGGAAGAGTGATACGGCTCTACTCTCACCTGTCTAACATTTGTTACAGCCCATGTGTTTTGTCGATGGCATCTGGGTATTGTGTTATCACACGAGTCATACGAGGGCAACTGTCGACACTCGTTGGCAAACGATTTCCGAACAAACTCCAAGTTACCTTCTGCGGCATGCAATGATGAGAACTTTGATATGACTACCATATATGGCTTAGGTTACACGCGTTGGAGTGTCCGCGCGCCGAGAGGATGAACGCCTTTCATTCTTCACCTTCCTCTCTTCACCCTCCTCCGGCTACTATCGCCGTCAAATCGTGCCCAGCAGATCAGCATCACCCGTTGCAACCTGAGGTAATGTAGTCTGTCGTATCCTTGATGGTGTCTCCCATCGTCTGAGCACGTTCGAAGCAATCTCTTCGTAGTCAGCCATCGACAGACAGTTTTACGATTGTTCTCCTCGGCCACTCAGTGGAAACGAAATATAAAAGGAAGCACCACCGCGATGAATGGGCACAGGAAAGAGAGGGATGAACTCAGAAGCATACTTCGGGAACAGACGCAACAGCTGGACGCCGAACGGAAGGAAAGGAAACGGGAGCGCTCCAACATGCAGTCCGAGTTGGAAAAGCTGAGGCGAGAGTTGAGTGCTGCTCATGAGATGCGGGGGGAAGTCAAGCGGTTGAAAACAGACCTACAGAGGCAAGTTCAACGGGTCGAGCACCTCACCACTGCTCGCGAACGCATACGGAAGGACAGGGAGTCTATCCGAGGGTATCTCAGTTCGGAGCTTGAGAAGCTCAAGAAAACTCACGCAAGGGAAACCAATCTGCTCGAAACGACACTCAAGAAGGTCAACCTTGATCTAGCGACGGCACATTCAGAGTTGCGTAAAGCCAAAAAATCGCGCGAAGAACATTCTCCCAAGCCGGATGACAGCATTCGTGAGAAGGAGGCTCTTCGCCGTGAGCTTTCCAAAACCAAGGATGCGGCTGCCGAGATTCAGCAGCATTTAGACACTCAAAGCAGGGAACTTCACAGGGCACGAACGGAATCATCAGCATTGAAAAAAGAGTCCAGTCAACTCCAGACGCTCCTGCGAACACGAACCGCAGAGCTTAAAGGCGCGCAGAGTTTCCTCACGACAGCCGATGCCACTTCCGGCGCCGAGGTCACCAATGCTCTTCACAGGCTTAACGCAGAAGTGCTGCAAAGCACTGCATTCATGGCCGATTTCATGGCCGAGTCGTTGTTCCATGAGACAACGACACAAGTGTCCAAAACGAACGAACAAGCGGTGGCCGGCAGACGGGTATCGGGTGCGATCGGAGACACTATCGTCCATTTCCTCGGCACGAAAAAACATAAGGATGATTCGATCTTGATACAGATCGCATTTCAGGCATATCTGACGTATCATCTACGTTGCGTCGCACATGCTTGGATAATTGGCGGAGACGAGCAACATAATCGGTTCATCGATACAATCTACCAGAGCATGCATAAAAAAGGTGGGTAATCATTGCTCGAACGAAAAGGAAAGTACTCATAGAAAAGACCTACCTGCATGATCAGAGGCACAGGCGATTGCCGGTCGTTGGCGAGCCCTCACTCGCGCGCACGTCCCAGTAACACTCGACGAGTCACAGACCGCATTCAAAATTGCAAATAAAATAATCTTCGGTCTAGTTGATATTCTCATCATTGCTGGATGCGACGTACCAAAATCGGACATAGTCTCGGCGCTCTCTTCCAAATTCGTCAACAAACTCGTCTTTCTAGTTTCTTTAGCTATGCGTGTGAACAAGATCGTTCGCGAAGATGTTACCTCTGGCGATTTCGAAGTAATGGTAGTCCCGCCAACGGTTGCATTCGATGCAACACAGATGGAGGACTCGTACGATAGCGGGAGCTCTCCGACAGCGAGAAGAAAAAAGAATATTCCCAAGGTGTTGTGCACGACAGACCTAGGTCTGAGGAAGAGGACGCGGGTGGGACTAACTGACGAGAATCAGTGGGAGACAAGGGTCTTGCTGAAGCCCAAGGTTGCGCTCGAATCGGTCATTGATATATTGGGTGAGTGAACAGTGTGCGGTTGACTCCTTAAGAGTCCCAAGTGTATAATATCCTTTACGCGTTTCTCCGCTGGTGCTTGTAAGGTTATGCTAGTTTACATTGTATTGTATAGGGTAGTCTTACTGTATTTGTGATTTTATGCTATTCCGCCTACATAAGCTAGTAACTATGTCGGACCATTAGTTACCTTAGGATACTTAGTGACTACAAGTATCCTGCAGTATTCTGCAGTTTCAACAGTGGGTACTTGACGAGCGTCCAAGAGCCTTGTGTTATCGAATGTGCCCTTCATCGGAGTACAAGAATGCGCAATACCTGGTCGTGAAAGCCATCCAAAAAGTGTATCTGTGGATTGTGACGGTGTCATGCCCTGTTATCCACGCAGCAGCAAGGATCCGCTGTGTACATTTGACTGGAGTTAGGCCATGCAATATGTGTACTGACTATGAAACGCATCTACCTATTGAAAGGACGCTGTGCAAAGGTTAGGTGGAACTATGAGAACCTCAGTAGATGTCAAGCCACTGATAATAAAAGAACTACTATGAGAACTATGGTAGGTTAGTACAGTAGTAAATGCCTATGAAGATAGGGCTTGCCCTCAGTAGATGTTAAGCTACTGAGGACATAAACCAGACGCTGTAAACTTATATTACGACTACCATCTTACTGTTTCACCATGATATTTCTATCCTTTCATTGTCTACCCAACGTATTAGCGGAATTAGTGTAATGTGCGCATTCACTCACATTCCTCATCAACGACACATTGCGGACTGCACACGGCATGGATGCCATCATGGATGCCAGAGCCTGTATAGTACCACGCATGTGTTCTCCAGATGCCATTAGGGATGCCAGAGTCTGCATAGCACCACACATATGCCACACCTTGCGACAGTATATAGAGAGAGGCGACTTTCCCCTGCAGATTATCTTTTTCCCTCGAATCACCAAGCCTCGTCCCATTCTGCTTCTGAGTGTTCCCACCGCACGGTGGGTTTCCAATTAGACTCCGCAGCCCTTTAAGATCGTTTGTTATTCCTCGTGACATCCTCAGTCGTTTCTACGCTCCAATTGAGGTATGTATGAACTTGCCATATTCTAAAGCAATGGCTGCTAACTGGCACTTAGTCCTTATATTCATTAATTTCCTCTGCCAACCATGTTTCATACTTTTCAAGCTACGCGGGTGACAGGGCAACTTGGATCGGCAGCAGAAATACTCCGAGCTATGTGTTCAGGTCACCGATACTCCTGGTTCCTGGTGCCATGGACCATACCGCTTGTTCCGGGCATCAACACATGGCTGCACCGATTGACAAAACTCATCCTCACACGTTACTTCGAGTCACCACAAAACACATCCCTGGTGGCTTAGGTCGTTCACAGGACGCCCTACTCATCGAACGAATTCTCTCCACCGACGAGCCATCCCATTCCATGGCCCCCATTACCGAGGCGTTCTCATCGGGTGGCACCCTTTTTCTTCCAAACGTCCACCATCGCATCCATGTTATCCCCAAAAACCCATCTACTGCACTCGCACATCATCTCGAGGTTGAACGAACTCTTTTGTCAGGTGATGGGGGTTCATTGGCTTTGTGAATCAATGATGATGCTGTTTCTGTGGGTGAGCATTGTAGATTCCAGTCGCGCCCATTCGCATTAATGTATCCGGAAACGTTTACCCTTCCTCTGCTGCAAAAATATGGGCGAAGTTGTGGATACAAGGGTTGAGAATGGAGGTGATGGATGTTTAGTATTCGGGGTATTGTTGTAAACTTGAATAGCACGCTTTAGACTTCCATTTCTCTGTGATATGGAGACCACACTGTGATCAACAGAAATCACACTCTGCTATTCTAGTAGGTAGATAGAATAGCGAGTAATATAATTGGTACAGTACAAAAGCCGAATCGACATCACAGCCGACCGTCTCTGGTTAGGCTGTCTCCCCGGGATGGACGATCAGCTTCTTCGCACTGATGAGATTGTTCTTCAGTCTGTCCAGCCCTGAGACAATTCCATTTAGTCCACCTGGTACGATCTCAACCTCATTAGGCTGCCAATATAAGTGAGCAATTCTTCCTCGATACCTGACTGAAAAAGGTACACACAATGATGTCGCCAGCCTCCAGCAACGCTGGCAAGTTCTGGGCCAATATGCGACCGGTCGCCCTGTTGTCGGATATATGTACGTTTCCGAACACGCCCAATACCTTCTTGGTGCTTCCAGGCACCTCTTTGATCAAGGACTTGAGGACGAGAATGATATGTCCCCCTTCTGCAAGGATGTCGTATCCGAGCTGTTGAGTGTCTGCTAGCGCGATTGCGTCGAAGACCAGGGAAATCGACTCTGAGGTAATGCGCGCAATCTCGGAGGCAAAGGAAGACGGGGAGATGTTGCGATCGATGACGTGGGTCGCGCCAAGCGACTTGAGCAGGTCGGTGTTTTTCAACGATGCAGTAGTTATAATTGGGGAGAACCCAGACAGTCTGATGAATTGAATAGCTAGTGGAAAATATCGGGAGGCCGTGTGGGAGGATCCATACGATATCATATGGTAAGCGTGAGCATGAACTGTGAGGCAGTCCGCAGCGACGTACCGTATTGTCCGACAGAACTTGCACCTCCAAGGATCAATGCTGGCTGGCCTGTATACTTGCCACGGCCACCATCCCAAGGTGCCCTCAACCCGACTCCAGCAGGAGAGGGAGTGTAGAGGGGTATGACTGTAGTATTTGTACAGACCGGTAATGAGGCCGCCCGGTCGAAAGTGATGTTGGCTGGGATCTGTGATCGACACGATTTATGTCATCCTCATGTCTGGAATGTCAGAGACACCAACCGTACCTTTGCTACGATCTCGGCGGGCACGAGGACATACTCCTGGAAAGTCCCATAATGCCTGCTTGGCAGACCTTGATGAAATCTAAACGAACAAAACATATCAATATCATTCCGTCGCATCAAGATTCCCTGGAAATCAAACGTACACCCTATCGCCCTTTTTGAACTGTGTCACACCCTCTCCCACGGCCTCGACTTCGCCAGCAGCATCAGTGCCCAAAATAGCGGGGAAGTCTGTTACAAAAAAGCCGTGCGCTTGGATCTTCCAGTCTGAAGGGTTCAATGCCACAGCGATCTCCTTGACGAGGACCTCTCCTGGACCCGGAGTGGGCAGGGTTTTGGTACCTATCTCAAGCTCACCAAATTTCTCTTTGAGGAAGAGGGCACGGAAGGTCGACATGATGGTTGTCGGTATCGTACGAAAGGTTCCATGTTTTATACTGGCTATGATATTGGGTGTCCTATGGGTGATCCGTCAGCACACAGTCAGCTGCGGGCATGATTGGTAAGTCTACTGGCACACCATCGTTCAAACGCTGACGCATCAGACCGTGTCTAAAGCGCAGTCTTCCTTGTATATTTTCATCAAGGAAAATATGTGCATGAGTCAGAGTCACCACCCGCGCTGACACATCATACAACTTTGTGTCGTAATTTTGACCGGCACACATTAGACTTCCATTTATGGTAAATGTTACATAAGCTTAGAGCTCCCAAGTGTACGCTCTAGGCTACCATTTTCTAGTTTATGTTCATCGGTAGCTTGACATCTACTGAGGGTAAGCCCTATTTTCATAGGCATTTCTACTATACTAGTCTACCATAGTTCTCATAGGTAGTTATTCTAATATAGTGGCTTGACATCTACTGAAGTTCTCATAGTTCACTTAACCTCTGCACAACACCCCCTTTCAACACTCTGGTCACACGAAAGGGATCGGTCTCCAACCCCATCCACATCATCCATGACTGGTGCACAATGTGAAATAGAGATGACATAGATAACCGTCGGATCCAGGTACAACCGTTTTTTTTTTTTTTCCTTTCGACTCATCTATCTTTCGTCATGACGAACGACACCCGTGATGGCGTCTACCGTGCCGTGCCCCGAGAAACTTGGTTCCTTCCAGATTGTTTTTAGCAAGTTTCTTAAGCCTGGACCTGGCGAGGTCTTCATCAAGGAAGTCTGTCGCGCTGAGTCCTGTTGATTGGAAAACAAAGGATTTTGCGGTGGCAGAAAGAGAATAGCCCGCCATCTCGGGCTACGAATGCCCGGTGAGATTGAGGCTGCCGGCGAGGGAATAAACAACTGTAAGAAGGGCGACGAAGTGTAGGTGGACGCTAGTTCCGCACGATATATCCGAAATTGTCGTAAGAGCACTTTTACATTCAGCAAGCACGTACGCAGCCTTTGATTATCGAATGCAACCATCGGCTTGTATTTAGAAAGACGAGAGCAAGTACGCGAGATCACTGCTATTGGACATCATAGCTAAGTGTTGGATTATCAAGCACGCGCGCAACCAGGAACATGATATGTGCCGTACCTAGTAGATATGCATGCGGGCTGCAGCATCACATGCTCGGGATACATCGCAGTTCCATCTGTTTCCCTTGTTACCATCTCGCGTATGTACTTTATCTTTTGTTTCTTTATGTTTCAGTCTGGGAGTTTTACGAATGCTGTCATCACATTGATCATAAGATACATCAATACCACTATATATGATGTACCTCCTTAGTCCACAATACCTCAGTCCGTTGTCTCGCACACGACTGAGGTGAGCTTTCTTCTTTACGTACGACTTACTTTTACTTACTTGCACGTAGTCCTTGAGTCTCTGATTGGTACATATAGTCAGTCTGTTGTCTCGCACGTGACTGAGTCCTTGCGTCTCTGATAGACAGTCGCGTGCCCGTCCAAGAATCTTAATTCTATCACTAAGGACTATGACAATCCTTCTTTTATTTCTTCAGTTCTGAAAGCTTCACCTCAGGTGGTACTTTTTGGAGGTAATAATGGTCACGGAGACCCATTTCATTTGTAGGCGGGAATAGGTCGGTCTCGCCAATAACATTAAGACGACTGCGTGCATGCTCTCATCCTTCTAATTTATCGGCCGATGCTTGTATTCGATATTCCAAGGCTGCGTGCTTGCTGACTCCGATACACGTTGCATACTCCCAAACCATGCACGGCATGCAAGGTCGCGTCCGCTTCGGTTGAGTTTCAGAGTTCTAACCATGACGCGGTACAACGTTCTGAACGTAAGTGTCTGCCATTACCCCTTCCTTGTGTTGCTTTGCGATCCCGTGACCTTCTCCACTCGCCCCTCAAGTGACAACCCGGTGAAATGACGAATGAGTACTTTCTCCCATTTCACGAAAACGGCCGCGTCACATCTTCCAAGTTTCAGAGAGAGGCAAAGTCGCTCGTTTACAGTGAGGTTTACCAGTCGTAGGGATTGTATTCTGGAGAGGGCAGTACTGATACGTCCAGTCAGTTTTTTTGGCACCAAGTGATGCTGTGAAGCCATCGTTCAGAATCGCCCAAGCATGCTCCTCGAGTCGATGCAGCACGTGGATTGAGGGTCAATGAAGGGGAAGCAGGCCATTCACGATTTGCAGAAGCGAATGCTTCATATTATGTAGGAGGACAGATTCTAGCGTTTAATGTTCCAGTTCTCCCGTGGCTTTGTTCAACCATTGCACTACTCTCCCCCCAGCAGAGAAGAGATCCACGTATTTCTTTGCCACATTGATGAATCCATCCCTACTCAACTCGTCGAAGTTGACCGCATCGCCTAGCACCTCCCTCGCCTCATCGACAACGTTAGCCTCCTCTGCAAGCCTTTCCACATCATCCTTCAAAAGACCTCTCCCAAGACCATCTGTATACTCATACCAGCACTCCTCCTTTGCATCAACTCCCAAACTATAACGCACGAGCTTCCAGAATAGTTCGTTGTACATGTACTCGTAGCGAATGCATTGTTCAAACAGGTAGAGCCCCTGACAGTTGGCAAATGCGCGAGACAAAGAAGGCGCTGTACTCCGGAATTTCTCCCGCTCTGCTTTCTCGAGTAAGCGGTTGAATGAGGATTGATCACGGAGGTTCCGTGGACGGAGAGGGTGGTCCTCAGGCCACCGAGGATGGTCGACAATAAAGAAGGGATACTGAGCGAAAGAGGAGGTGGATATCGTGGCCGTGCCATCCCAGTCTATGACAGCAGTGATCCGCGGGTGAGTGTCGACGTCTACGATGAAAATATTTTGGGAATGGAAGTCGCCATGCATGAGCGGAAATCCTTGAGCATCGAGTGAATTGTCGTAAAAGCATGGAATGAGCGAACGCATGAACCAGTAATGGATGTAATCAATTTCATTGGCGATATTCCCAAACCGACCGTTTTGTATTTTTTGGAGATGCGCATTAGCGAGGGCCAGGTATTGATCTGTACCGCTCGTGTAAGTTGCCTCTGGAATGTCATCGTCCTCCGGAGAAGGCTCAATACGCCAATCTCCGTCCCCAGTCCTGAACAGACTGCCGATCTTGTCGAAACGAAGTGCAGACAACTCGAGCAAGATATCGACGATTTGTCCTAATATTATATCGCGCTGGGCATCTGCCGTATCGTCCCAATAGTCGGACAGCGGTGTGCCCTCTACCACGGACAAGACAACATAAGGGGATCGGACATCATCAAGTTCTGGATCGAGGCATGAGTGAATGATGCGTGGGACTGGGATACTGGTATGGGCGGCAATATATTCCATTGACGCGAGCATGCTAGCCGTCTTCCTAACATTCCGATGCATTATTTCTGGCGTCATTGGACCAGAGAGCTCTGGGTCCGGATAGAGGGGAAGGCGGACAACAACCTGATCGTCGTCGAGATCGAGGAAACGAATGAGATTGTACCCTCCAGACTTTTGCTGGCCCCATCGAGCAGTCGTCGCGCGGACCCTGTCGCGCACGGTACGGAGGATGGAGCTCCAGTTGATAGCTTGCACGGTTGCGTCAAGTGCAGGGTCGGGCAGAGCGCTGATGGAGCTGTGAGAGTGTGCAGACGAGGACATGGTTTTGTTGAAACTGCAGAATACTGCAGGATACTTGTAGTCACTATATATTAGATAGGTAAGTAAGTACTAACCTGCAGGATACTTGTAGTTACTAGGTATCCTTAGGTAACTAGTAATCCGATATGGCTATATGCTTATGTAATCGCTAGAGCATCACAAATCAGCATGCATGGAGGTGGTCGAGCCCATATTTCTATGCCGGCCTGTGTTTTTGATCTTGGATAACAGGTAAAGTAACCAGGATCAATATCTGGCATTTGGTAGTTGCAGAGTGGGGACCATCACAGTTGGTCATATATGGACAGAATATAACAAGCAACACATTTTCCTTTTACTCATTTCTGTGAACCAATTCTCATTGATGCAAACCAGATCCCCTTTGCAGACAGTTCAGACTAAGTGTCTGTTGAAAGGTGATGTTGTGCAGAGGTTAAGTAAACTATGAGAACCTCAGTAGATGTCAAGCTACTGATATTAGAGCAACTATCTATAAGAACTATGGTAGTTTAGTATAGTAGAATGCCTATAAAAATGGGACTTACCCTCAGTAGATGTCAAGCTACTGAGGAACATAAACTAGAAAATGGTACGAAATGTCCGCTCTAAGCTTATGTAAATTTTACCATAAATGGAAGTCTAATGTGTGCTGGTCAAAATTACAATGGTGTCTGCTTTGTATTGCACAAAAAAGTGTGACTGGGTTGTTATAGAATCTTTGCCTCCTTGCAGTTCTTAAGTGGACCCACCATTCTCTAATCTACTGCATGTCAGCACAACAATACCTGCCCAAGATAGTATTTTCTGAAATAATATTCCAATATATAAATTTGTGCCTATCATTATGGCCTACATGGAAATGAATGGCAATCTAAATACCCTTCATCCATCATATTCAAGGCAAGGGCAAACTGTTATAGGAGTATTAACAATTAAAGGAAGCTAGACTTTATATGGATCAGTTTATATAATTAGTAAATCTATAAGCTATAATAACTTGTATTTGACTGCTTCCAATCAAGTATGAATAAGATTGGAGGAAACTGGTGCTATGGTAAGAAGTGTATAGAATGTGCCATATCTATTATAATATACATTTTTATTTCTTTTTATTTTTACCATTTTTTCAATTTTTACTAACTTTTTACATTGTTACATTATATAACCCTGGTAAACTTCACTATTTCACATTATTAAAACATGATCTTTATATTACAACTCTGAATTCTGTGATGCATTTAACCAAGGTGCTTTTATATGTGATGCAGACTGGTATGTTATATTATGCATCTTGTATAACCACCACTTTCATATTACATGATTGTGGGAGATATATTTTTTTTAAGGTAACCCTAGCTTGGGGTTTGACTATTTATAAGTATCTTCATAGTCAGTGGTCATGTGATATGGGACCTGGGATCTTCCCAGGATCTGCCCTAGATCTTCCCTATCAAGATCTTAATGTTTCTTTATAAATCTGATGGATCTTGAATTGACATCTATAATTCCATCATATTTGTGGCAGAGATTCCTGTTCTTATGTTTTCTCTAATCTTTTATTATAAGTCTTCCTTTCTCTTCCATTCTTATTCCTTGATCCATAAGGCCACTGCCTCACTCTTCATATCAGCTCTATGCCTTTTTTTAATTTATTTAATGGTGCACCTTTACTGTTATGCAACTAGCAAACATGACAGTTCACAGCATGTGACCATGAGAACTGTTGAGCACATGATGTGAATGGTTGCATAGTCATGTGACCAGGAGCACATGATCATGTGAACAAGTATTCTTATAAGAATAACCCTAGGCTAAGGCTAAGTCCATATATTAGAGTATTTTCTGGCACAAAGGTATTAGTTATGTGATGTGGCAGATCTCAGATGAGATCTAGATCCAGTACCTGGTGATATCTGATCTTATAATCTAGATTAGGATCTGATCTGTGGCAGAGATCCAAATGGAATCTCCTTGGCCTTATGGTGGCCATGCCATATTCATATCTGAGAACCTGTGTGCTTCCATTCTTCCACACCCTTATGGTGTGGCTTCTCTTCCATTCCATCCCTTGATCCATGAGGCCACTGCCTTACTCCTTATTCCCACCCCATGCATTCTCCATATCTTTATAATAGAGCCAGTAGTGCTATTGGTGTCCATAGATAGCATAGTTTAGGGTAGGCCCCCTGTACTTGGTCTGTGTGCAGACTCTGGCAATATATAAGGCAGGGGGTGCAAGCTGGGGAAACCCAGTCTTGCTTTCTTGACCTTTAGACTGGTTATACAGTCTGGTTTACTATTAGAGCTGCTAGCTATAAGGTTTATACAAGTGTAATGGATGACTACCCATCCTGCCTTGATACTCGTGTCTTCCTGGGGGATGCTCCTTCCTATGCCTTGAGAACTGATGAGGCTTTTGTACTAGTGGCTCCTAACTAGGCTGTTTCTTGGTGAGTCATTACTCCTGGTATAAACCCTGTGGGCCTGGTGCCTCATGAGAGCTCAATGGGGACCCCCCCCTTGGGGGTCAGGTGCTGAGATCAAGAGTATAAGCAGAGAAGCCTAGGATCCAAGAGAGCAAAGCTGGGTTTCCCCAGTCTGCACTTCTAGCCTTATATATTGCAGGGATCCATGCATGGACCATCTATTAGGAGCCTATCCTAATGTGTGCTATCTATGGTCACCAATAGTGTAAGTAGCTCTAGACCCTAAGTATAGATATAGTATGACATGCATGGGGTATAAGGTAGGAGTAAGGCAGTGGCCTCATAAATAAGGGATGGAGAGGAGAAGCCACACCATGAGGATGTGGGAGAATGGAAGGGAAGGTGCAATCAGGTGTGGCTGCCATAAGGCTGAGGAGATCTATCTAGATCTCTGCCACAGATCTGCTGATCTTGATCTCATCTGAGATCTGCCACATCTCAGTGATCTGATATCTATGCATGGGAACTCTGAAATAGACTTAGACCTTAGCCTAGGGTTTCCTTGATTAGGCAGCTCATTCACATGATCACGTGCTCCTGGCACATGACCAGTCGCATTACATGCTCTACAGTTCTTATGGTCACATAAGACCATTGTGATAGGTTGGAACCATAACAACAAGGGCCCAGGAACTCATTCTTTCTCTATTTCCCTAGTTAGAGGCCACTAGTTAAAAGCCCTATTAGCTTTTCAGGACAGACTTAGAAGCATCCATTAAGATTGTTACAAGTATCAAAATAGGATGGCTAGGTTGCTGTTTCACTTACTGCTATTTGTTATATACCCTTAGAGTACACATTGTATCCAATTGAACTGGTGAGTGGTGAAGGCCCATGACAATGATGATATGAGCTTTTAACACTAGAGCTCCTAACTAGGCAAAGGAAAGGAATTAAGTGGAACCTCCCATATAGACGGGTTAATGTTACAAGAAGATTAGACTGGGAAAACCCCAAGTCCACATTACCCTGTATATATATTGCCAGAGAGCACAGCCCCATATATAGGATGACTAATCTACTACCTATGGTTATCAATAGCAGTAAGTGCTCTTGCTGATAAATAAGAAGCATAGGATGAAGAGTAATGAGTAAGGCAATGGCCTTGTGGATCAGATATGTAGAAGAGAAACCATAACCATAAGGATGTGGGAGAAATGGAAGGGAAGCATACTTATAAAGGTGGATATGAATGTGGCCAGGCTGCCATAAGGCTAAGAAGATTACCATCTAGATTTCTGCCACAGATCAATCCTAATCTAGATCTCATCTGAGATCTGCCACATCATGTGACCAATACTTATATGCAGGGAATACTCTGATAAGAATCAAATCTAAATCTAGAATTATCCTTGTTTTGGCATTAAAGTCTTATAATCACATGATAAGATCATTAGTGTTTGCTAAGTGCATAATACTATTGGTGTCCATAGATAGTAGTAGTCAAGGGTAGGCTTAGTGTAGTTGGTCCATGCACTACCCTGGGCCATATATAAGGGGCAGATATGGGTAGTTAAGTCTCTCTAGACTTGATTACTTTGTACTTTGCAGTTTGCACTTCTTTGGATTCCTACTCTTTCAGGATTAGGCCCATAGTTGCATGGACACAAGTCTCTTTTGAGTCCTCCTTTTTCAATCTCTTTTTGGTTGCTCCTTTTCAGAGCCTCCTTTAGGTTTTTCTTTCATGTTTCTTCTCTTGCTCTTCATCTAGGTTTAGCCTCTGGAATCCAGAGTTGTAACATGTTATGCACTCAGCAGAACACTGATGATCCTGTCATGTGATTATAAGACTTCCTTGCCAAAACAAGGATAATATTATGTGATTAGTGAATATGATGGTTTACAGCACATGACCATGGGAACTGTTGAGCACATGATGTGAATGATTGCATAGTCATGTGACCAGAAGCATGTGATCATGCAAATGAGATGCCTTATAAGGAAACCCTAGGTTAAGGCTAAGTTCTATTATCAGAGTATTTCTCTGTACAAAGATATTAGTCATGTGATATGGCAGATCTCAGATAAGATCCAGGTACAGTTCCCAATGATATCTGATCTCAGAATCTAGATTAGGATCTGCATCTGTGGCAGAGATCCAAATGGGATCTTCTTGACTTTATAGTGGCCATGCCCTTTATATATCTGAGAATCTGTGCACTTTCATTCTCCCACATTCTCATGGTGTGGTTCCTCTTCCATTCCTTACCCTTTATCCATGAGGCCACTGCCTCACTCCTTAATATCTGCCCCATGCGTTCTTCTTATTTCTATAGAGCCAGTTACACTATTGGTATCTATAGATAGTGTAGTTTAGGGTAGGCCTCCTGTACTTGGTCTGTGCACATGCACTGGCAATATATAAGGCAGAGGGTGCAAGCTGGGGAAATCCAGACTTGCTTTCTTGACCTCTAGACTGGTTAAACAGATTAGTTCACTACTAGTGCTGCTGGCTATTGGATTTATACAAGAAAAGTGATCTCACACTTTCCCTTTGCCTAGTTGGGGCCACTAGCACAAAAGCCCTACCAGCTTTCCAGAATAGATTAGAAGTGTCCATCAAGGAGTGTTATGAGTAACAAGGACCAGGATGGCAAGAAGCCATAACAGATAATTCTAGATTTGGATTTGGTTCTTTTAGAGATATTTTCCCACATATAAGTATTGGTCATGTAATGTGGCAGATCTCAGATAAAATCTAGATTGATTACAATAATATCTGATCTAATAGATCTAGATTAGAATCAATCTGTGGCAGAGATCTAAATGGTAATCTCCTTGGCCTTATAATGGCCTGTCCATATTTATATCTGCCTTTACAAGTATGCTTCCCTTCCATTCTCCCACATCCTCATGATTGTGGTTCTCTTTTATATTCCTGATCTGTGAGGCCATTGCCTCACTCTTACCCTCTACTTCATGCTTACCTATCTATAGATTAGTGTGTACTTACTGCCATTGGTCAAGTAGTGGTAGTTACCTTTCATGTACATGATCTGTGCACATTAGCTGCTGATATATAAGGGATAGGGAGAGACTTGGGGCAACCCAGTCTTAACCACTTCTGTTACTAGTGCCACAAGCCTAGTTTTTTTTCAGAGTGGCTTGTACCCTATATGGGTCAAGGCTCAATCCCTTCCTTTGCCTAGTTCAAGGCTCTAGTGTCAAAAGCCTATTCATTGTTGTTATTCCTGTCAATTCACTGGTGTTAGGTTTATGTTTGGTTGCACTCTTTGAGTGCATAACAGATTTGAAGTTACTCATTACTGCAATGTGCTGGTGGCACAATTACTAAAAAAGAAAATTACAGCTATGGAGGAGAACCAGAAAAACAAGGTAGCAAGGTCCAGGAAATTCATATCACAAAGGTTAAGAACTCTTTGTCTCACTGAAACTTTAAAGAAATCCACTTCAAGGTCTAGCTATGGCTGGTGAGAGGGCTGACATTACAGATCTTATCAATCAAATGGCAGAGCTGTTTTTATGCTCCAGAAATGATATCACAAGAAAGGTTGCAGATCCAGGAGTATGGAATGGCAACAGACAAAAATGGAAAAGGTAGTGGATCTCCCTCAGAGTTTGAGTAAGGAAGCAGGACTGGAAGAACAATTGCCTTTGGGCAATTACAGTTTTTTCCAGAATGAAAGGTTTGCCACACTAACACTAATGGAGTATGATGACATGGAAGATCACCATATCTGGCAGGATGGTCAGGATACAGGTAAAGTATTGGGAGATATAGTGTGGCCATCTTGGCTGGATCTCCAGGCCAAGATCAAGGGCCACTTTAGAATTAAGGAGCTTGTGCATTAGAGTCTCAAGGAACTTCAGGCACTAAGCAACAAGGCAGGAAGATCAATGACCTCCTAAACAAGTTTGACCTTCTTAGAAAGGAGGCAGAGGTAGATAACAATCTTGTGGTTGAGTTGCTAAAACAGGCTGTGGATTACAGAATATATTCACAGGTGGTGCTGCAGGGTGGAAATAACAGGCAGTACTTGAATATGTTTGCTTGTTTCAGACAGGTTGGTCACACCTTTAAGAAGATGACCATAGAATAGCCATTGTTCCATTTTCAAGGACCTCCCTCTTGTTCCTTCTACCAACCTTATTATCCTCAGCCTTCTTATTTGAGTTATTTCCCTCCTCCTTGATTTACAGCAGTTGGTATCCAGCCTGGGCATGGTATACCCATGGAAGTTGATCATCAGGATGCAAGGCCCATTAGGCCTCCACTGACTTGTTTTAATTGTGGCAGACCAGGTTACATGGCATGAGACTACAGGGCCTCCTGCAATTCTGCACATACAATGATGCCCCCCTGATTTCCTCAAAGGCCACTGCAGCCTACTTAACAGTGGCAACAACAAGTTCAGCTGATTAGATTCAGAGAGTTTTCATCCCCAGATGAGAATGGGTGATATATGGCAGAACTAAAAGCTATAGGTTCAGTCTATAATTTGGCTGATGTAGCCTGTTTCCAGGAAATTCCTGCCATCTCCTAAGGCTTGATGGAAGAAGCTTGGGCTTACTTTAAGGATGTCTTTGAGAATGAGGCATGGCAGGGAAAAGAGAAAGGGAGTACACAGAACTAGATGGTATATTTCCTATTACTATGTTATCTTTTTCAAATTTTGTTTCAAATTACCTTCAAGCCAATGTAACTTTTTTTCATGCTGGGAAGGTGCCTCAATTGAGCATGGCCCCAGCAGAAGGGTGCTTAATTCCTTCTGTCAAAGGTACTAACAAGCATTTGTATACAGACTTTGAATAAGAATAAAAAACCCTAGATTTAATTTTCAACAGAAAAAAATGAGGTGAACTCTGACTGGGAGTCAAGGTAATAGGAGAGGTCAGAGGGACTGAAGGAATACAAGCACAAGCTTGTGGTTTCACTAATGCAATCTTAGATTCAGAAGCTTTTCTTACATTTATAGATCAGAAGTACATGTGGAAACATGGACTTTATGAAAAACCTCTGGATTAGTTTCTTACCATGTTCAACACTAATGGAACTCAAGGAACAATTGAACACATTACTAACTATATAGTGCTATAATTGCCATTAAAGACAAGAATAATGTCTGGTACCAGGAATGAATTCATGCAATGGTTTCACACCTTGGATCATTGAATATGCTAATTGGGTATAATTGGTTTAAGAAACACAATCCTGACATAGATTGGGTCAAGAAGACCATAATTTTCCCAAGAAGTATGAAAGTTTCTCACCATATTTTCACAGAAGCAGTTGGAACAAATGCCCACATGAAAACCATGGGATCACACAGTTGACTTACATGATAACTTTGTCCTCAAGAAAGGTCATATCATTCCCCTTGTGGAAGAAGAATTGAAAGAAGTTTATAAATTCATTGAAAAGGAGTCCACCAAATGATACATTCACCCCTCCAAATTCCCTCAAATGTCCCCAGTATTTTTCATTGGCAAAAAAGATGGAGAAAAACAGATGGTAATTGACTATAGATACCTCAATAAGGCTACAATCAAGAACAGTTATCCTTTACCACTGATCTCTACTCTTATTGGCTGACTACAAGAAGC
The DNA here is from genome assembly GCA_038088935.1 of Pulveroboletus aff. viridisquamosus. Taxonomy (NCBI): domain Eukaryota; kingdom Fungi; phylum Basidiomycota; class Agaricomycetes; order Boletales; family Boletaceae; genus Pulveroboletus; species Pulveroboletus aff. viridisquamosus. The sequence continues at coordinate 25,496 of JBBPJW010000534.1, forward strand.
AGATCTGTTTACCACACTAGATCTTTACTGGGGCTACAATAACATCAGAATAAAAGAGGGCAATGAGTAAAAAGAAGCATTTACCATGCCATTAGGGGCCTATAAACCCTTGGTAATATATTTTGGCATATGCAACTCTCCTGGTACATTTCAAGCCATAATTAATGACATTTTTGTTGATATGTGGGTGGAAGTACTCATTTATATCAATGACATCATCATTTTTACAAAAAGTTGTTTAGAAAGTTCTTCAGTGATTATAGGACCATGATCTCTTTCTCAAGCCATTCAAATGTCATTTTGCTAAGGATGAGGTTGATTATCTCAGAATGATTGTATCTAAAAAGGGGGTACAAATGCAGCTCAACAAGACCAAGGCCATCACTAATTGGCCTGTGCCTTGCATGGTCAAACAAATCCAAATGTTCTTAGATTTGGCCAACTATTATTGTTCTTTTGTTCCCCACTTTGCATCCATTGCACATTCTCTACATGCTCTTACTCACAAAAACCTTCCTTTCAAGTGAACTGCAGAGTGTACTCATGCTTTTGATACCCTCAAAACTCTCCTTTTTTCTGATCCCCTTCTTGTTTATCCTGACTCCTTCTGTCCCCTTCATATTGAAACAGATGCATCTCATGCAGCCATGGGCACTGTTCTTTCCTTCCAACTTATCAATGGTTTGTGGCACCCTGCTGCATACATGTCCAAGGCTTTCCTGCTGGCCAAAGTTAACTATCCAATATATGACAAGGAATTACTCATGGTCATCCAAGCTCTTAAGGCAAGGTATTATTATAACATTGGTCATCCAGTGTTTGAAATCTGAATGGTATTACAATTCCCCCTTATTTTATTTTTTGCTTCTCTTGCCACATTTCACATTCACACATCTTGGACACTTTCTTGTTCACATTCTGGAACCTTTCTTTTTACCATTCCAGAACACCTCTGACTCAGATGGTATGAATCATGATCTGCTTCCATTGCATGAGTCATTTATATTACTTATAACTAAGCTTTTTGAACATTCCATCTGTTTCCATATGAATCAATTACTTAGCATTTGTTATCTCCATGACTTATCCAACTGAGTCTGAATCTTGTTTAGCTGTACTATAAAGTAGCATACTTTACCTTCCTTCTCCTCATGCTACTTCTACCTTTTACTTCCATGTATATCAATTCACTCAATATCTAGGTCACTTAGAAACATACTCCCTCTTAGCAATATATCTCTTCTTAGTCCATGCATTGGTGTACAAGAGGGAACCCTTGAACTCCATCAACACCAGTTATTGATTATATCCTATAGGCTAGCATTCCTGTAGGCAACCCTTGTTACATGTTCCCTCTACTGAAGGTCTATGCCTGACCCTACCCAGGCCTAGCATAACAGATGGACCACAAGAATTTGGAATATTGGCAGAAGCCACAGGACTTGTTCCCTTGTCAAGCTCAGTGGCAGGCTTTCCTTTCTGATTTTAATTAT
>JBBPJW010000535.1:0-26983 GCA_038088935.1 Pulveroboletus aff. viridisquamosus
AGTGGCCACAGCGGAGGGTGGGGGGCGCGGAGAGGGGGGACGCGGGGGGGCAGAGGGGACAGTGGAAGATGGAGAGGAGGTCTCGGGGGGAGGGGAACATGGCGGCGGTATCACGGCAGAGAAGGGGGGAGGAGGTATTTAGCAGGCACTGGGGCCGATGGCGGGGACGAATCAGACACGCGCGCAGACAGCGAGCACGGCCAGCATACAGACAGCACGCACGACGTCGGCGGGGGATCCGTCTCGACGTCCGCAACACCGAGCTCGCCATCACGATCCAGGGAACAGATCGGAGGGTCACGTGTATATGTGTAACGGGTCACGTGTACATGGAATACATGGAATAGATCACGTGTATATGACATTTTCGCATTCATATCACCCACCACCAGTCGAGCATACGCTGGAACATGCTACAGATTCGACGTGTTCGTCAACGGCCAGTCGCTGTCCCACAGGTGAGCGCTTGAGATGCGCGATCGGGGCCTGCAGTGAACCACGCACTATTCTTTCGTCGACCGCCTGTACCCGTACCGCTTGATAAATGCATCCAGCTGCGACGGACCACGCGACCCATATGCGTAGGGCAGCGGCCTCGGCGGGACACCCATCTGCCCGTCAATCCAATGCAGGATCGGTGTGAAGATCTGTCCTCCTCCGTCAGCTGCCTCATGTGCCACCACCACCACCACCCATCACACCCACCTTCCATGCCACATCCAACTCGTCGTCGCGAACAAAGTTGGAGTGATCGCCCTTGAGTGCATCCAGGATGAGTGCCTCATATGCCTCGGGAATCTTCGAGTCCGTGAACCGCCTCTTGTAGGTCAGGTCCATCTCCGTCGGAAGTGCTCGGAACGAGTACCCAGGCGACTTCGTGTTCAGCTTCAGATACACCGCTTCTGACGGCTGGATCCGCACCACCAGCTCGTTCCGTGAGATTTCTGCAAAGATCCCCTCCGTCACATCTTTGAACTGCATACGAATCTCCACCTTGGCCTCATTGAGCGCTGCATCAGACATCCAGTCACACATGAATCTCACCCTCTACCAGTCGCACGTACCTTTGCCTGCCTTCAGGATGAACGGTACCCCGTCCCACCTCGGGTTCTTGATCCAAAGCACAGTCGCTGCGAACGTGGGGCACACCGACTCCTTCGGCACACTGTCGTCGTCTAGGTAGCCTGGCTTCCCGTTCGCCCCTACGTACTGACCCAGAAGCGTGTCCTCGTGATTGATCGGTGGGATCGAACGCAGCACTTTGACCTATCGTGCATGTGAGCAGAGCGCGCTACGGCGTCCATTGTACCGCATACCTTCTCGTCCCGAATATCCTCCGCACTGAATGACACCGGCCGCTCCATCGTCAAAATGCTCAGGACTTGCAGTAAATCTGGCGCGCGCACGTGTCAGTCCTGGCCTACCATTCTCACACCATCCCTTGCAGCACGCACGATTTTGTAAAACATCCCGGATGATGCCAAACTCGTCAAAGTATCCGCCGCGACCCTCCGTCCCGAATGGCTCCTTGAACGTGATCTGGACATTGTCGATCGAGTTTCTGTCCCACGCGGCATTCATAGCAACGTTCCCGAACCGTAGCACAAGCAAGTTCTTGACCATCTCCTTGCCCAGATAGTGGTCAATTCGATAGGTTTCATCCTCCTTCCACGAATCCTTGAGTGCTCCAAGAAGGCTTCTGCATGATTCGAGGTCCTTTCCGAACGGCTTCTCGACGATGATCCGATTGATGCCCTTCGTGGAGTAGCACCAATTTTTGATGTTTTTCGCTACGGGAATGAAGACGGAAGGTGGGAGCGCGAGATAGAACACGCGATTAACATCGCGGGTCGCATAAGTACCCTCGATCGCTTCGAGATGTCTCGCCAGGTTGACAAACGACTCAGCGTCCTCATAACCACCGGCGACGTAGGTCGACAGCTCCTTGAACTCGTCGAGCTTAGCTGCGATGGCGGCATCGTCATTCTGGTTCTTGATGTAGGACGTAATACGTTCACGATACTCTTCTGTGTCCATCTTTGTACGGGCATAGCCGACGATATGGACACCTCTGGGGAGATGACCTGTGTGATAAAGGCCAAACAAGGCGGGATACGTCTGCGGCGCACATGAAAAAAGGCGCGAGGTAAGAGAAAGAGAAGTGTCAGACCTTCTTCTTTGCCAAATCGCCAGAAGCGCCAAACACTAGCAAGGACGTAGCCGATCAGCGAGGGCTGGAGATAAGGGAGAAACAGGGGCGTACCTACGACGACGGTGTTGTCGTTGAGTGCGACGCCACTGGACTCCATGGAAGGGATCGTCCCCGAGCGAAGACGCTGTTGTTGAGGGGGCATGACGAGGAGGAGGACGCGGTTTGGGGACGCAGGGGAGGTTTTATTGACAAATGGACGTGGGCAAGTCAAGATCAATGCTCCGTCAGCCAGGTCCCAAAATGGAAACCAGGTTGGCGCCGTCCCCCATGGCCGACTCGGACCACACCATAAAGCACTTTCAGGACCTCGTCTCCCCTGCACATGCGAATGCAGGCCCCACCGCACTCCACATACGTGCTGGCGCCCTTCTTGCCCGTCTCAAGGCCCTCAACAGAGCCGCCAACGCCGCCACCCGTGCACACAAGCAGGCTACCGCGGATGCCCGCCAGGACATGGACCAGACCCACCTCGGCCTCCAGAATCTTCTCTACGAGAAGCGCCACCTCGAGCGCGAGATCGACAAGTGTCGCCAATTCGCGTATGCCCTCCCTTTCTCCACCGCTCTCGCCTTGACCTCGTCCAGCTCCATCTACCAGGACATTCCCCTTTACTCCCTCACAGAGTTCCAGGAACTCGCCCCGCCGGAAGCTCGCACTCTGGATGTCCTCGAGAACACGCATCAACTGATGCTCAATCGTCTCAGCTTTGAGCTTGCAGAGCGGCAGAGGTAACGGCCTCGTAGACCAGTTCTCCGGTGAGACTGCTCCTCAATCTCTCACCAGACTCGATCTCCGGCGCAAGGACCTCATGGTCCAAAAAGAAGAGCTTCTCAAGCAGAGCAAGACCAAACTCGCGACCGTGGAAAATGTCAAACTGCAGATAGACACGTTGATGAAGGTAGAGCCGTTCCCTTACTCCAGGGTCAGTTCACACTCATGGTTGCCCAGGCTGCTGCAGATATTCAGAAAAAAGTTGATGAGCTGGTCCCACCCTTGGCTTTGTCACCCGCACCCACCACCCCGGCTCCCAGCTAGACGGATGTCCCCAAGCGAGTTGTATAAGCAATCTTGGCTGCCCTGTTCGTGCACCTGCACACATTCATTGGCACTCGGCTTTCAATAAAGGCACATGTTCTGGTCAAGTCAACGAGGCGGTAAAAATTCCCTAGATACGGTACAACAGGTTGCAGGGATGCGACAGATTTCGAGGGTACGTAGTGGCAGTGATTAGAAAAAAGTAGGAATGTTATATTGCATCCGAGGAAAGGGGGTATTCTCCTCAGCGTTCAGTCGCAACAGGATGTTTCTGGAGACGTGATAGCAGTGTACACAGGATCAAGGATGGAAAGAGGCGTGAGTCGATGTGGTGTGCTCGAGGTGCAGTAGTGTTGGATCGCATGAGGATGTGGGCTATTAGGAGTCATCGACTTCCTCGTCGATGCTGCCAACGTCACTCATTTCTTCATCATCGTCTTCCTTGCCCTTTTCTGTAGCATCAATCGCGTCCTTGGTTGCAAACCGGTGCACATATTCTGCAGAGGGGACAAGACTAAGCACGAAGCCTAAGATGAACATCAACGGAGTTTACTTGCCCTTGACTTTAGCTTCGTATTCCTTTGGGTGCCGCATCATCAACGCCGCCGCCTCGCCGTTGAGAGGATCGTTGGGATTTGGGTAGCGGAGGAGTTGCGGCAAAAACACTTCGAAAATGTTGATCATGTCTTGACCATGGTTCATCTAGCGTCACGCGCGATCTTAAAGGCACCCACGCACCGAACATAGGTGACCAAGTCTGGTTGATGACATCTAAACACACCGAGCCACTCCTTCACGTTGTGTCGATCAGCACTTCAGATACCTCGCCCGGTGGACACTTACAGTTCGTCGATGTTGGGGTGGAAGATCTTGTTCATAAATCCAATACTGGGAGACTTGTATGGATAATCAGCTTGCAGCTCGACGTGTATCTTCCATATTCCGCCCGCAAACGGAGCTGCAGGGTGTGATTATTGGGGTGAGTCGCGAGAACGCAGAGTGACTCACTTTCTGGAGGTCCGTGGAAACGGACGTAGAACTCGCGCATGTTATCGTTCACAAGGGTGACTTCGTAATCCGACATCAGACTACAGAAAGCGAGGGTGAGATGGAGCAAGCGGGCTGAGAGGAAGAGACACATGCAGCTTCATGACATCGGTTTCGATGCGACGCTTCGTCGAGTGTTTCGGAAGTGTGTTAGCCTCGTTTGTACACGGATGAACGGAAGTGTACTCATCATATTGGCTTGCGTTGGGTGGGTGGTTCAAGGGGGATGCAGAATGCGAAGCTCTTCTTGCTGGCTAAATGACGACTTATCGGCTGCCCGGCGTTCTCAAACGGCATCGGGCCGAAAGTTTCCTTTTCCGATTGCGACCGACCGGAGACCGTCAGTCTCATCGTCCAGCATCACACTGTCAATTCTCCCAAAAACAAGACGTAGCGATAAACTACAGGGAATACAGACTGAGGAGTAAAAACATCAGAGAACAGTATTTCACGAGCCCACCCGACTTCTATGGAGTGCTCTGCTTGGGCTAGTGTCATGGTCAGTAAGCACTTCAGTAGAACGCCCACTCTTCTGTGACGCAGTATTCATCGTACGGGTTGCACGGGTAGTCCTTTCGGTAGCCAGTCTTGGGCCGTCCGTAGGCAGCAGCATTGCGTTCAGCAGACGGCGCGTTATATGCAGCGGGTGCTCTTCGGCCGCCAGCACCGACCACGTTGCTCTCCGCAGTCCCACTGCTTGCGGAGAAGAGGTGACGAGGATGCGCGAGGTCAACATCAACACCAGACTGGCTGAATGCTCTCATTGCCAAAAGGAACGCTATTGGCCACCGCCCTCAGTCGGACCCACGACAATACGAATTTTGAAAAGACACACCCAACCAGAATGCACCGAATGCCGCAATCAGGATAAGTTCCTCCTGCTCTCGCGACAATACACGGCCTTCACTTCGGTGGTGCTTTATCACCCTGCCCCGTTAATCCGTCGAGCTCCTCCCCTTAATATCTGAGTTAAACACTTACAGATAGATAAGAGCTCCAATTGCTAGAACTGTCACAGATGTTTGCGTCAGGTGGACAACCTCTAACGTGTGGAATGCTCAGTTCAGTGGTCGAGTACCCGAGAAACAGACACTTGCGAATGGAGTGAGGCAACATTTTCATGATGAAGTGTCCCATCACCAATGCAAGTATTGCTGTTGTCGTGTCTGGTGAACCTGGCGGTGTCTTTTACACTCGCACTCGACCAACGTACCTTTGATAACATGTCTAAACGGATGATCGGTGAACAGTGCCATATCGTTCGATGTTGGACCACAGGGAAGCGGATAAGGGGTGTGTGGGAACACTACACAAATTCTCCCTCTTTTTCTGACATCGGACACGAGGTATCCAAATTTATTAGTGTATTTTGCGTGTCCCCTAAACATAACCATGGGCAGCTATCGTCTACAGTGAAATCAAGAGCCTCTCCACGCGCATGTGTGTCGTACATAATCGGGTCGTCAGCGTCGACCAAATCCACTTGGGAACTCGGTCAAGGGTCGTAGCGAACTGTCGTTGGCAGAGCGGTATGAACCAAACTAATAATCCCCTCAAGCTGGTGAGACAACGCCAGGAACCTGGGCGATGACGGGGGGAGCACCGTTAACGCCTGGTTGAATAACAACCGAATGACCGGGCGCCTGTTGCACATAGTTGGCACCTCCAGGCATGACATATGTTGGGGGGTATGGTCCATAAGCGTAGGCAGGGCCGCGGCGGTGTATCGTTTCCGTTGGGTATGCTGGCCATTCGCCAAACCAGCCGAGCTGTGAGATATGTTCCCGCCACGCATAAATGCTACAGCACAAACATCAGCCACCACATGTAAGGCCAAAGGCTAAATTACCGGCCAAGAGCAACAGCACGTGTCGTAAGGGTTACCACTATCAAGAAGAAGAACGCAACTGTGGTGAAATGCAATTGTTCAGAACATGGTTGAACTGACATTGAGATACATACACATCACGAATATGGTCCATGAGAGTGCTTCTATTACTTTCATCTCATAACAGTAAGTCTGGGCGGACACTGGATTTTCATTACGATCGGTTCCTGCAGACACGTAGGGCATGTGAACCAAACTTACTAGTTCCATTCTTTGTTTGTTGTTGCCGACCAGCTAGAGAGTAGCATTGAACATAGCCTATGATGTCGCTACGGTGTGTTATCCGACCGGCCGCTGTCCGCACAATGACAAGCTTACGCAGACCAAGCGCCCATTGCTATTTGAATTTTGGACCCAAGTGAATACCCCAAAGTGTGGTAGTAACGAGAGAAAACACACCTAACCATAGGAACCCCAGGATGAAGTGAACAGTGGCCTCGATGATGGGTTGGGCGAACTGTAACCTACACATGACTCGAACAAAAGGGATGCGACGACATAAACCAACTTACAGAAGAAGAAATACGAAGATCGTCGCTGATGGCACGATAAGCGAGAAGATGGTAAAGTCGTCTAGTGGGCTGATTGTCCTGAAAGGGTATATGGAGACAAACGCGAATGCACCCACGATTGACATTTGGCAAGAAAAGTTCTGCAAAATTGCCTGCCAAGCCGAGTACGGCTCCCGAGAGGCAGAACACGAATACTGGTCACGGATGTAGAACGCTTGGGCTATAGGACAAGACACCCCACGTACGGTAGCCAATGATCCTCAGATTGGCGAAGAGAATGGTCATCGTGACAAAAAAGATTCAAGTGGGTTGCTCGTTGTCGGGCTGGGGTGTTATGGGAAACTGGTCAAGCACCTGGGAATCACTCCAGTGTTTGGGCTGTCGGCATATTTGGGCTCGAGGCGAACCAACCACTGGCTGACTTCCTAAATGCGGAGTTTGAACGGAACGTAACACAGACAACGGGAGAACCCTGCAACCCATTTTGGACCGCTGTGTCGCATCAAAAATAACGTTCGGAGTCTGAACCTGGAGAACTCTCCGGACGGTGCCGTCCTCCTGCCCAAGCACAGACCCCCCAAAGCCGGTCCCCTTGCGTTGGCACGGGACGCCGTCTGTCGCTGGTGCCGTCCACTTCGGGCGAAGGTATATGAACCACATCGCTTACCAAATCGGGAGCGTGCTTACTAAAGGGCACGTGTTTGCCAAGATCCGCGGACCGCTGTGTTCCGTGCACGTGAGCCGCCGTGTTTATGTTACTCTAGATTACATCTGGTCCAATGCGTCCAGCGTGAACCACAGTACATACACGATTTCCTATCAAGTAGTCAAAGAGACCAATGAGCCTAGGGTAGTCTAGCCCGAAGCATTAGAAATATTTGAACATAAAACGTCAAGTTCGTCTCCGTCACCGCCGGGGTGATGCGTTTCTCTTGTAGTTGTCTACGGTGTGTGCCCGAACGGGAACCGTGTGCCCGCTCGACCAGTTGGGATAATGTGATCCTTTCCCGCGCGACCCGTTTCTCAGAAGTTCAGGGTCAGCTTTCTCGTAAGCTCTACCTCTGGAACGAGTGCTGACGGGTGCTGGAAGCTTGGACATCTTTGACCTTGGGCCAAACCATGGGTAGGCCGTAACCGGGATGAACCATACGTTGCGATTCACTCGATAGTAGTGCTTCAACGCCATTCCAAGGAGGAAAAGAAGGAACCCCCATACTGAAAAATGTTCAAAAACGGGAAGAAGAGCGTGGGCGAGCCGCTCACCCAGAATGACGTTGAACAATGAGAAAGCCTCAAGAACGCGATACTGCGCTTGATAGGTTTCTGTGGAGACTAGGATGACTGGTTGGCACTTGCAAGGTGTTCAAATCCTGCCAGGGACGTACATCCGGCTATGTCGACAACCTGTGAGCCGTCTACGGACGAGAAGCACTCGACGTCCGCATTCTCCGAGTTAGAACTGGCCAGAAATGCGCCAAGGGCTATGTCTACTTGAGCATACAAGATGACGAGACATCGTCGAGACACACCGAGCCAGAAGGTGCCTAACAAACCCAGACATCCTAGCTCTATCCTAGTCGAAATGGGATTGCGGTTGTGAAGAGCGCTGCAGATGAGGCTAAAGGGAGTGAACACGTGCGCAACCTTGATTTCCGGGATTACCCACAGGACAAGAACGACTAGCAGGCTCGCGCTGCAGACGAATATTGCGAACGGGACGAATCGAGCTGAGTAGCTGATGAGTAAAGGCACATCATTAAACCACGCAAGACACGTACTAAGATCTGTAACGACAAGTAAGCTCTGGAAGTGAGCTGCAATGGCTAGGCATATTATGGTCCAAGCCAAGACGATGGCTAGAGTGACAGGATGTGTCACGACGGCAAGCTCGCAGGCACTGTGTACACTTACCGTAGAGACTCGCTCGAATGATATTAAACTTGGAGGGCATTGTTGAACTTGTAAAGATGGACAAAATGGAGGGAGTGCAGAGTTGTTTGCGGCAGCGAGACGGCTGGCGTGCTCGCAGGGCTTGTTGGGAAGAGGGTGGGACGAGACGAGATTGTTGATACTGGCAGTTCAGGGGAGTAGGGCGTGACGGCCGCATCTTAAGGCAAAAAATATTTATAGCGAGCACGCGGTATGGGGGTGTTGCAGGATCTTGAAAAGGCGTGGCGAGCAGCGTGTATGCGTCTTGGATGATTCGTGGATTACGAACGAGCGGGAACACGAGTTTCTGGCCGTATCCCGCTCAAAAGGCGCGCACGGGCGTGAGTCGAAGTTGTGCCTTCCATTCTGAAAAAGAACGGGAGTGTTTCATCGTCCCAAAGCGGGTACGCGGATGGCCATGAGTGACCGACTTGGACGACACGAGGCAGAGTGGGCAATGCTCCGACGCCTAGACAAGGCAAGACAGCTCAAAGGTTAGCCCGGGGCGGACTGTGCGGTTTCGCTCCCTGTTGGAGGTCGACCACCAGCTCCACGAGATGCAGGTCCCATAGTGTGGATGACCAGGGCCACGGCCTTGCTTTCGAGGCGCCCGCGAACGCCGCGCAAAAGGTGGCATCTCCTCATGTCCGGTGCTTGACGCTAATGTCTAGGATGGGAGGGCATCGGAGCACGATGCACAGCCAGAGATGATGCCTCTGGATACAGGCAGGATCCCATGTCCCCTCCCCATAGCCCCTTCTCACCGTCAATGTGTGTATCCATTCCGTGTCACCGAAGGAGCAATTCATCTTGATGCCTCTGCCCATCAGGTTGAGGTTCGAGTCGAACACGGTAGTGACAAGTGTCGCGAGTCCAACCGGGAGACCGCACGCGTCTCTGTCATCGCCATGGATCTACCGGGCGTCTGCGGAGAGTCACTTTGACTCGGATGTAGTTTGCGTGAAGTCACCCATATGCAGTGATCTTGACCCTCGTCGTCAGACTCCTGTTCCCGATCCAGTCTCCCCTGGCGTGTTACCAGCTTCGACCTTCCGGGACCTCCGGATGGCGAGTCAGGTGTCCCAAGACACCGAGATACACGAAGACGCAGTTCCGCATCATCAGCCAGAGTCGTCCAAACGACTCGCTTCTCAAGCTGATAAGAGTCAGAAGAAGGTGGCCGTTCCGGACACGACAACGAGACAGGTGATGACACGTTCGAAACAGTCTTCTTCATGGCCACTGGAATAGCCAGTAAAGGCGACTAAAGTATCAGCCAGAGATGACGACCTTCAATGTCTTGGGTCTCGAAATCTTCGAAAACCTTTACCATATACCCCCTGCGCCTTTCATGGCCCACGGACCGTCAATTCTCATTGTCCAACGACCCAGTCGATCCGTTGTCAACTGTAGTCCACTCCTCGAAGTACTCTAGTACCACATGCGGGCGTACTGGTACACCTACTGGCAACTCTCGCACTGTCATCCGTCTAATAGTCAGTGCTGTTGGTGGTACTGGAACCTGTGACTAGGAAACGAAAGAGAGGTTTGACCGCCTTAAGAGTTGAGAGCAGGGGGGTTTACTTGTCGTTTCCCGCTTGCCCTGGAAGAGTCAACCAGAGGTATGGCTTCTCTTGACCACAAATTAGGTGTGAAGGAGTTTGCTCCGGTCACGTATGATGTATTTGCGAGATGATGTTGCCCTTGCAAGTTTGACGAGAGTGTATGCGATCTCAAAGTTGTTTACTACCCAAGGGAGGTGATCACTTGCACTGGGTATCATTTTAGCGACACATGATTCGGACAGCCTCGAATTCCTTTGGCTAGTCAACGGGGAATATGGTGCCAAATGTCGGGTCATCTGTAGGGAGACAGATAAAACGAAGCATCCTAATCACGGTAGCACTGGAAAAGTGCCCTTGGTCAAGGATGTCCTTTGGTTTTTCTGAAGACACTGAATGAATTGCATCTAGTAATTGGCACTTACTGGAGTCAATATAGGCCAAGAGCTAAATTCTTATTCTTAAGAATACTCTAATAAAGAAGTATTTCAATTGTTGTTTCCTTACACCAGTAACAGATGTTAGCTGCAATTTGCCACCAACTCCTCTATCAGGCTGTGTACTCCAAGTTCACTTTCAATCTATTACCAATGGTTAGCACAGGGTAATTGACTACCACATCTGTAACAGCACACCTCAAACTTCCTCCATAGATCTTCTGTAGCAGCTAAAGAGTTGAATACATCATCAATCTCTTCTAGTGAGACATTTGCTGTCTCGGGGACAATGAAGGTTGACCAGAGGAAGGCCATAAAACAGGTACAAGCAAAGGTCATGAAGGTGGCACTATACAGGAATTAGAGCAATGGCTATAATGTCAATGCTGGCCATAGAACAAGAGGAATAGTGATAACACACAATGAAGAAATCTCCAGCATTGGGGGTATGACAAGACCAATGAGAACTTTCAATAGCTTATCAATATCATGACTAGACAACTTTTTTAAGCAGGAAAAAAAGTCAGAACATACAATTATTGATCCAGTTTGAAGCTGTTGACAGAGAGACACCTTTACTTCGCATTGACAATGGAAAGACCTCATTTGGAAGGACCCATCCGATTGGACCAAAGCTCATGCCATATGCTGCAGTGAAAATATAGATGCATCTGTTCAATTAACCAGAACACATCAGTGAATTATAATATCTCGTAAAGTGAATGCGATTAGACATACATCACTGCTACCAATGCAGCATTTGGATGTGACGACCAATTATCTCTGTATCGAAGTATCTTTGGATGTCCATTCAATAGTAATTCAGTGAGGGAAAAACAAACTACAATACCAATATGGCAATCAAACAATGTGAGATGGTCATGATAACACTCCCCCCTGTGGAATAGCTCATAAGACAATATAACCTGAAGACTAGTGTGCTCGTTGCCTTTTAAAAGGGGCTTACGTCCTGAAAACAGCGAATTAGGAATCAATTGGATACAAGTAATAGTCACCTACCCCACTGATCGAGGAATAATATCACAGGTATAACAGAAATAGCCTGGACAATCCCAATGCCCCCAGTGATGAGGAGTGTAACCTTCTCTCCTGTCCAGCCAATATTTTCTACTAGAGTGGGACCGTAGTACAGTAAGGCATTAATCCCACTCCATTCTGACATCATGTGAGTGTGATACCCAGGAAGTAAATGATGGGTACACACGTTGGAAGAACATCATCATCACACCAATAAGAGTGCGAGCAAGATAGTGTGGATGGAGTAGCTCACTCCAGCTACTCATGATTCCACCATCATCCTTGATACCCGTGCCACGTTGAACAAGAGCGACATTAACTTGCATTTCCAGCAATTCAAGCTAAAGACCACTTGTTAATTTAGTTCAACTAGGAAGAATTGGAGATACCCGAAGGAGAGGATCATGAGTAGCTTCCTCGGGTGTCCGGAGCCGAAGCTTCGCTAGAGAGTGCATCGCATCATCTAATCGTCTATTCAAGATGAGGAAACGCGGAGATGGTGGGAGAAAAAAGCTTCCGAAACAGAGTAGTAAGCCAGGGAGAAGCTGAAGTGCAAGAGGAAGCCTCCAAGATGCTGAACCGGAAACTAATTACGGAAAGAATTAGACCAAGCCAAATAGATTATCATGTATGACACCCACTGTTTCGGGTAAAGAATCCTATCCAGAATCCAAATACGACTCCGAGAACAATGGCGAGCTGTTCGATAGCTAAAAGCGAGCCCCGAAGTTCGGGGGGACTAATTTCAGCCATGTAGAGTGGGGATAACATACTTGAACGAGTCAGTATATGAGATGTTGAATGAGCCTACGCCAGTACCTTAGGGCTCCGACTCCAAATCCACCAATAGCTCTTCCGATAATCAAATGATTGAAATTACGAGCACCGGATTGCAATCCAGAACCAAGGCAAAATATAACTTATAGAATAATTGAGTGAGGAAACCTAGGGTTAAAACCAGATTTACCTGAAGCCAAGAGTAAAGACTGTTGCCTAGAATGCTTGTCCGCAAAAACACCGGACGACATAGCACCGAACAGGGCACCAAATTCCAGTGCCGCAGCTGGAACAAACCCAGATTCATTGGATGCGTTTGCTCTAGGGTAGGTGATAACATACTCATCGTTCCCTTTTCCCAAGGTCCTGCTGGCCACCGAGCTACAAAGTCTTTCATTACAAGGACATTAGCGATGACGCCCTGGTCATATCCGAAAGATAGGCCGCCTATGGAAGCAAATATTGCACAGCCAGTGGTATAACGGTTACGTAGAAGACCAGTGACTCCAGGTGGGCCGTAAGAGTACGAATATGAGTTGCCACTGGCATGAATAGACAGGGAGCCACCATGGGGTGTTCTAAACACGACTCCGCGCCACCGTTCCAGTAGAGATTCGAATGCCGACCTTTCCTCTCGGTCGACGGGTTCCTCACCGGCGCTTGATACAAGAGGTTCGTAGTCTTCAGCTAGTGTCTATGTCGGACTACAATTATTAGTGGCTTCGAACGGTATTCGAATCGTCTCGTACCATGGACGGGTGTCGTGTTGAGGTCCGACAGGGCTCAGCCCAATTACTTGGCGAGTTCTGGCTTGGAACGGTCGTTATCATGTGTACGATCGGAGTTTGAATCTCGAGAGCTACACGCAAGTGGCTGCGTCCGTCCGCATAGACCTCCAGCTCGTCGTCTGAATACATTGTCTTGGGCGCCGTCTGTCCACTATCCCCTCAGCAGATGTCAGTGTGCGACGTCGCTGAGCTATTTGCCAAACTGCATTTCGTGTACTCAAAGTTCGTGACTATACGGAAAACTCGGGTCCCCACAGCTGCTACGATCCAAGTGAGCTGTGGTCCATCCGCTCCTCTCGAGCTTGCTTTCTCCCTTTCTTATTCATCGTAGCTCTCTTCGGTTTCTTTTCCGCGCCTACTACCTCTCCGGTCATCATAAGTTTTGGTCTCTTTGTCCCCTCAGCTTGTCCCTCGTCTTCTGGTGGTCTCCTGGGTCGAATCATCCGACTTTCAAGCCTTCAGGACCCGCTCCCGTCAGCTGAAGTCCTCTTCGCTCTTGTTGGGTTCATCGACGCTGGCCACGCGATCTCGTAGCTCCAGCTCGTTGTCATCTCTCATAGCTCTCCCACCTTTCCAAGTCTATTGGCTTGTTTGTAGAAAG
This sequence comes from Pulveroboletus aff. viridisquamosus, assembly GCA_038088935.1. Classification (NCBI taxonomy): domain Eukaryota; kingdom Fungi; phylum Basidiomycota; class Agaricomycetes; order Boletales; family Boletaceae; genus Pulveroboletus; species Pulveroboletus aff. viridisquamosus. The sequence continues at coordinate 13,827 of JBBPJW010000535.1, forward strand.
CGTTCATCATATCTGCGGCACTGAACACCCTGTTACAGGTGCGCTCCTGCGTGGACCTCAGCTCACATCACTTATTTGATATCAGAGTCCTGACAAAAATGGTTGGAGCGAATTACATGGGCGGAAAAAGGTCCATCTCTTCTGCTAGATACCGCAGTCGTCTCACACATCAAACTCACGGACCAGAAATACTGCACGAGAAAAATCAAAGGATATCGTCGGGCGTGCCCAAAGGCGCCACTTTGGGAGGCAGCGTCTTACCTCTGCGTTATCTGTAGCACAAAAAAGTCACGTTCATCCAAGCGTACCGACGCTTTCGTCCGTTCTACCAGAGATCACCCTCGCACACGCGCATGGTGGCGCCTGCACGGAATCGAGTGCTACTTCTCCAACGAGGGTTTTCGGCAGGGACCGACTATGTTCGACAGCAGCGCGGCGTAACAAACCATCCAAAGTACTCGGCGCACTTAATATTTCGGATCGTGTGCATCCTTCATTCCTCGTCTTCTGTTTGCTAATATGTCCGCGGAGGAGACGTGTCCATGCGGGCTGCTATTGACCGCATCCTACAACAACCGAGTCTCGTTGGAGTTTGCACTCCCAAGCTGCAAAAATCCGCATACATCGAACGTGAGCAAACTTCTGTAATGGCCATGGGACCAGCAGGAGCCCGTCGTGACCCTAAAGTACAATGGTGAAAAATTGTTGCTGGCACTAATACTCATGTTCTGATTTACAGGGCTCGAACATCCGACATTCAGAGATGGTATCGAAGCACGCTTCTGACTCTCCAGTGCCATACTCTCCGATGCCAAGACACGAATTCATGAGTCTTCCTGAAATCAACCCAAATCCGAGATATGGATCCAGAGGGGGTGGTATTCTTTCAATGCGGACTTCTCCTTTTAGTGCGTGTAATATGATATTTCATAAAATTCAGCCCATGCAGGAACGCAAATGTTCACAGAAACCAGTTCATTCCTTTGTACGGAAGGTGACGAGCGCGAAAAACCCAACACGCTTCCAGATGATGTCGGACCACTTCCCCGGTCATCTCCCCTTCTTTCCAGTTCGCAGACATCGGGTAACTCGATTCTGGACTTTGATACCTCGCCTCTGGCTCCCATTCGGGTTGGACAATCAAAACATCCCTCCGAAGAGGAAGAGGATTGTTCTGCTTATCAGCTGTTACGGGAGTGCTTCGTCTATGAAGACTTGGGTGGCATTAATGAAGTATATACATCGTCATCCATTCGCTTGGGGGAAGCGGGACCAAGGCTCGAGCGATCCGATACAATCTGCTGCATTGGTAACCGTGCTTTGTGGTCAAGCAAAAACAATGGACTCGACCACTCATTCCTATCTGAGGATGGATGTGATTCTACTCGGGTCAGGACGCATCGGGAGGTTACTGAAGACAATGTACCGGACCGTGTCCCAATCGATTTCCTATCTGATCCTCATCCCTGGGAAGCGATCGACAGAGTATTAGAGCTCGAGCTTCCCAAACCATCCACGTCACAGCTCGTCAAGGTCATGTTCACACAGAACAGGGAGGGTGTCGGGTATGTTTCGCCAAAGGAATCGGGCACCTGCAATTCACATTCTTTTGACGCCGTTTCTTTTGACACGAGGATCGACTATAGGCTTCCGGGTGACAAACGAGCTGCACTCGGTGAAGGGGTGTTCAGGACCGCGGAGCTGGCCGTACCAAACTCGGATGACCGCGTGGCAGCAAACAGTCCTGATTTACCGCGTACCGACGATTGCATACGGCAGCTGTTCGATGCGGGTGCTCGCGGCGAGATTCCTCTAATGCCTGGAAGTCACCGTAGTCAAAGCAAATATACCCGACCTCGGACGACGATAGCTGAGCCGGATGTCGACATGATGTATGACGGGCCTTGTCTGTTCGGTGAATCTGATTTGGAGGAAGACGAGTAGCAGAAGCTAGGCACACTGAGCGGGTAGATTTACGCTGCAGACAGGACACGTGGTATCCCGTCATCGTCTCGTGCGGACGATAGGTTGTTTTCACATGGGTGAGATGAGAATACGACCTGACCGTCTCGGTCTGCAGCGCATGTGAGAACAGCTGCTATGTGGCAGTGCATGAGTTCAAGGTTCGGGTGAAGAAGCGCAGCCAATGAGTTTGTATTTCCGAGATAGGTCCTGCTACGGAGTCGTCGGGCCCGGTATGTTTCAGATGAGGACGTAGGCCGTGTGAGAGCACAATGTCGGCGGAGAAACTGTGACAGTCGTCCCTTTTTATGAAGCGAACTGCCACCTGAGCCAGCGCCCCAGGAACGCTCGAGACAGTGATCGCGGACTGCAGCCCGATCAGTTATAAGCACTGGCAGCGTCATGCCATCGTGGGTCTTAATCTGATGGGACAGAGGCAGTATCCCTGCGGAGATGCGGCGCAGGGAGGGGGGGGGCGTACGTGTGCCACGGCGAGTCAGAGGACCATGAGAGACGCGACGTGGGCGGTGTTGATGCGGCAGGGGCTGTGGGTACAGCAGCACAGTGGAGGACGGAGGCGGTTGGGAATAAAATATTGGGGTAAACAAGACAAAACAAAAAATATAATATAATATAATATAATGTAAGATAAATAAATAAATAATAAAATTCGATGGCATCCAGGACGAGTAGGACTAGTTTTCCGCGGGGAGCCGTTGCCTTGACCACCGACTGTACACTCTAGTCCCTGCGATCTCGTCACAGCTGCAAAACGGCTACTCGCTGCCTCTCCTCTCCCCACGCGCTCTTGTCTCCTTTCTCTCCACTTGTCTTCTTCTTCGCCTTGGCCTACGGGGTAGTCCTGCGTTATCTCCCCCCTTCCCTGGCCGTCCCTCGCTCGCTCCCTGCCACTTCTCTTCTGTTCGCTCTTCTTTTCCTTCCACCGGCTGGTCCACCTGTTCGCTGCGTCGGTCGAATCCCCAGCTCAACACCCTCCTTCGCCTGCCCGTATGGCCGCTGTAAATCTGCAGACAATCTCTTCAAACACCCCCTTTGATTTCTTACCTCCCAGCCACCCTCATTCTCGTTCAAACTCGATCTCCTCTTCCTCTACTCACTCGCCTAATTCTCGTCCCCAGTCTTCCCTAGATATCCTCCCCCGCATGCCAGCTGGTATCCCCCCATCCTCAGACGATCCATACCGTTTCTCCTCCGCCTATCTCAGCAGCGATCCAGTACGCCACTCCTCCGTGTATTCGCTCCCTTCTGCAGACATGTCCCCTTGTCACTCTCCTCCGAACGGTAGTATGACTAATCCCGCGCTAAAGGGTCATATTCGCCAGACTCATCTCAGGGCCCGTGCTGCGGCTTCTCCCTACCCCCGCGATACAGAGAGCGTCCATTCATCCTCCAGCGAAACTGACGATCTCACCATGTTTCTCGGCAACACCCCTGACTATTCTACCATGTATGGGCCCGGTCAACCGGTCCCCACTAATCATCCAGAATCTCGACAGTCTCAAGCCGTTTTCGGCAGGTTGTCCATCAGCTCCGATCATGCCCTGCAGAAACTAGCAGCCAACGTGCGCGTCGCAACCACAACCAGTGCTTCTGACCGAGCAAAGCAGATTTTCGTTCAGGCTTGGTGTGCCCCTTTGCTTCCTTTCCCGTGTTCCAGTTCTCACACCATCGTCTTCCAGGCTAACAGCCAATTATGCTCCCTACCCTGACGGGAATGTACCCCGCCAGGGCCTTTATTTTTCATATCGCAGGGTTTGCGACCAGTACCAAATCCCTCACATTAATACTGCGACCCTCGGAAAGGCTATCAGACTTTGTTTCCCCACCATTAAAACAAGACGCCTGGGTGTCCGTGGCAATAGCAAATATCATTGTGCGTGTCTTACTGCTGCCCTCCATCATTTGTTGATCGTAGATTTTACTCGCTGTCTTTTTCTGGCAGATTGTGGCATTCGACCCGCGACTTCGGCGGAAGCCGAGTTTTTACAAGATTACATTCGCAAGTCAAACAACAACGCGGGTCAATCATCCATCAATGCTGCTCGTGCTGCACAGGAGTCGGGGGAGAACGCGAACAAGGGCGAGGAGCGATCCGACGAGGATGACGATGAGGACTCGGAGGGGTCCAGCGCCTCCAAGCGCAACTCCCTTGTTCTTTCAGGTGACCTCAAAGCCAGCATCACGTTCGAAGATATAAGTGATAAGACCCCAACTGCAGGCAGCCTTTCGTCGCAAGCCCAAGTCCTAGCCAGGAGTAACTCTTACCCCAGTCATACTCCCATCCGTCGACATACCGGTCAACCGGAGCCCACTATCGCACCGCAGCCCACGTTAACTCTCGCACCTAACGCCGATGGTCAATATGTTCAAGTTCAACAGCACCTTTCAGTCCGCCATATGCCCCATTTCCCATCTATAGAAGAAGCCATTGGTGCTAGTTCCGCCTCCACTCAATGTATCGCTGGGAGAGAAGTGTGGGGTTGGTTTCAAGACCACCTGGATGCAATCCTGGAGAGCGCCCGCACTTTTCGATTTGATCAGTTTGAGATGCATCTCAGGGGATTTTGGTCAACCCTGACAGGCACCCACCGCGAAGTCGTCCATGCACCCGCAATTGCGGGATTGATGGCCAAGGCGGACGCAATTGTGTATGACGTAGGTCCGCAACATGGTCCCTTCTGTACTCTCGCTTAATTTGTAGACAGGAGATACTCGAGTTCCTCAGGTCACAGATGCTCTCCCCCCTCCCGACGACCTCTTTGAATAACTTGCGCCAACTCGCCAGCCAGATGGAAAAGATTCTCCTCCTCGCCCTCGAAGGATATGGGACGACGTTCGTCGAGCCCAAGGTTGAACTGGGTGCGCGTTTTGGACATCTAGTCTGTACGTGGACACGCACGTGGGTGGTGAGATATCGCCCAATTGACATTCCTGATATAGTACGATTCGTGGACATCTATCAAGTTACTCAAGCTTTAAACACAGTTCTAACCAATCAAAAACAGCTCGCTGAAATGCGTCAATCTTGGCAGAAGGTAGATTTTGAATCTGTTCGCAACCAATCGGCTTTGGTTTGCAACTGCCGGCACGAAGATCTCGTCCAGCTTCTCGAGGTGGAGTTCGTTGCGATGATGGATAGTCTTACGAAGAGCAATGAGCCCGTCAGAGAAGTGATGGCATGGGCTGATAAGTGCACAGAGAGACTTATGGAGCAGCGCATTGGAGCCAGCGACGACAGAGGAGCGATGAGTCCTCGTAGTATCCTCATTCGCTGGGGATATGTGACTAGCCAAGTTATGAGGGATCTCGTGAGTTTCACCATTCGTTCAAGCTGCATCGTCCGGACCTGACACTCGGTGCCAGACCATCAGGAGTGACCCTGCATTCGGCGCCTTTCAGATAATGAAGCTATTCCTCGAGTGAGCTCCCCCTTCATCCCCCCTTTTGATTATGGTATCGCTCACGAACACGCAGTGACTGGATTGCGGTGAACGTTCTGCGGAACGTTGCTCTGTCCACCAACTCCGTGGCTGCCTCTGTCGAACCAGTAATTCAGCAACAATTCTTTTCTCTTTCGCCCATGGCCGGACAAGAGAGCTTCACTTCCTCTGAGGCTCGTTCACAGCACGCTATGAATCACACTCCAACAACCTCGAGCATGTTGGCCGCATTGCAACAGGAGCCATTTCCTGCTGGCGCGCTGGACGCCTCAGCCTCTGGTTTCAACTCTGATGCATATGGGGGACTAAACTACATGGACACTTCGGTTACCCCCGAGGATTCGATACCTTCTGTCCATCAAGCTGGCCTTGCGTTCTCCGAGTATGCGACGACGAACACGTTCGATGTCGCACCGTTTTCAGCTCAAGACCTGAGTTTGTCTGGTAATGGTAGCGAGCCAGAGCGCGAAACCGAAACTATTAAAGCGGAGGCTGCGTCCTGAACGATCATGGGCATCAATCATACTTTCTGTCGTTCGCTGGGCTATGCAGAGAAAATTAATATAGTCTGCAAGTATATATGACCACGTTTCTCCACCTATCATTTATTACTACCTTGGCTCCGTATTTGTACCGACCGATTGTTTTTCGAAAAGTTGTGCTCACTACTGTATTAGGGTTTGACCTGAATAATACCGGCCTTCCTTGCTTGCCATAATAGTCTCCTGGTATAAGTAGCATCGAGATTTTAATAATATGCGAACAGTCTGATCCTGCCCCTACTTGGCGTCGACCTCCACGTTGCTCGCCGGCTCATCGACAGTTAAACTGCTCTCTACCGAGCTGTCCACGTTATCGTTCGCGTCGACCAACACTCGAGGGCCATCGGCGACGTGTTCTGGCTTGGCCGCACTCGTGAGGCGTTGTATTTGCGCCTCTGCTTTGGCAATGTTTTCGGCAGTTACACGTGCCCGATTCGCTTCGTACCACGCCTTCTTCGTCTTCAGGTCCTCGATCACGCGTGGAACATCACCCGCGGCGGTGGGAAGGGAAATCGCAAACTTGGAGAGAGCGGTGATAGTACCGAAGGGAAGATTTTTGACGGTATCCGTTTCCTGGGTGGTCTTGGGCATCCTGTCTTTCTTTCCTCGCTTACCCTTCCCCGCAAAGTATGTCTCCTCCTCTTCTCCCTTCTTCTTGCGTGCTACGAGGCCGTCACTAGCAGACTCCACCTGTCTTAGCTCAAGCTTGGGCACGCCAATCACTTCGCTTTTCACATGTGCCAACGAGGGCGGTGGCACGGTGGTGTCAGAGATCTTGCCCAAAAGGGCATCGATCAATGCCTGGCAATCCTCAATCTCTGCTTGATATGCTGGCAGGGATGCTTCCTCTCGTAACCGTTGCGCGTGCTCCAGCCTCTTTTGGGCCTCTTCGGCGGCACGTTGCGCACGAGCCCTCTCAGCACGACGAGCACGGTCTTCGTTGACCTTTGCCCAGTAGCGGTCGTTTGCTTCTCGGAACTGTTGTGCGGAAGCTCTCTTTTCGTTGAAGAGGGCGTTTATCTGAGCCTGGAAGTTGTCTCGCTCTTCAAAGAGCTTAGTGCGCCCGGCCTGTGCTTCCTCTGATTCCTTCTTGAGGTCATCTAGTTCCACTTTGATGGCGTCATAGCGATCGGAGATGGCTTTGGATTCTGGATCATCCAGCTGCCGGCGAAGCTCGTCGGTAGCGCTCCGGTCCGCATCGATTGAGTCCTGGGAAGCCCGAAAGCCTTCTACGATCTTTCGAGTCCGTTTGGCCAGTGAGATTTCTTGAAGCGCACGCTTCTCGTCAGCAAGCTTCATACTGCCGGATTCTACCTGTTCCTCTAGATTTCTGAGCAAGAAAATTAGCGAACCTGGTCTAAATGCGAGCATAGGAACGACGTACTTGATGTGGACATCAACTTCGGCGACAATTCTGAAGGGGGTTTTGCTCCATGCAGCCTGCAGGTCCCTCGTCTGGGGGCGTCTGTTCAATGAACCAAGATCTGCGAACATGGCATGCACGAGCGTACCTTCTTTTGTGTGTCATCTTGCAACGCCTTGAGTTGGTCGAGAATCTTCCCTCTGGAAGTCTTGTAAGAAGACTGTTGCTCACGTATGCTGTCAAGCTCCGCACGGAGCGCGTTGCGCCTGTCGTTCCCCGCAGGCTTGGTGGCCAACGATATTTTCTCTCGGACGGTACTCTGTCAAAACACGATCGGTCACTGCACCGATGACAACGTGGATACGACATACAAGCTTGGCTTGCAGGGCTTCGATCTCGGACTTGACTTTCTCCTGCTCCGCGTCATAAGCATTTTTGTCAGGTTTCCCTGAGCTAGCCGTCACCGCACGGGTTGTCTCCAACGGCTTCGAAACTGGCGACGGAGGGACAGAGCTTGCTGGTGACTTTTTCCTCCCAGAAGCGTGGCCATTGGCAGGGACGGATTTGGCCTTCGATGCGAGCATGATTGAGAGCGGAAAGACAGAGGGCTGGCGAGTGGAAAGAGACGTGTGTGAACTTTCGAGTGCCCGTAAAACGCACTTCTTTTATTAGCATCCTGGTTACGGCTACCCCTGGAGTTACACAACGACAGTCGCATATCACACATGTACTTGTTGGTGTGGACCGCAGTGGACGAGCAACGGGGACGGTGTAGTACACGTCGGGATGTGCTGCGAGAAACTAGAAAACGACCTTGGCATCCAACTTCTCCACGTCCCGACGACATTCCTCGTACAGATCCCCGTAGTCGTCCTCCCCACCGTCTCCATCGTCTTTCTTCAGAGTCTTGCGCTTCGAATTTGGACATATCATGACACAACTTGTTGGCCGCTTTGTAGAGCTCGCATGTCCAAGTTCTTCTTTGGATGCCACAAATACATATGGTATCTGCGCGTCCTCGGAGAGCACAGGAAGATGGGATATAATATCGATGGGATTTATGTCGGCGGCGAGCACGAGCAACCTGGCAATGACATGGCGCGAATGTTGCAAGGCAGATGCGGGACAGATCACTTGCCCTTGCTCTCCCTTGCGGATGCCCTTCACGACCTCTTTGACACCACGTTTGACCTGCCTGGCCTTGGATGCTGAGGACAGTATGCCATCGTGAAAACGTACGCGGGTGAGAACAGGACGTCTCACCTCTCTTGACCGTCTTGTACAGCTTCTTCACCAGCTTTTTCTGGGCGAGAGGTCGTGCAATGGGAGAAAGGTCCTCAAGAGGGATCACAATTTCCTCCCCCCTTTTCTTTTTCTCTCTCTTCGTAGTCTGAACCTGGATAGGACCATGAAGCCAACACACTGATGGTCCGGAAACGCACCGAGGACGTATCTTCGATCTCTGCACCCTCGGCCGGTGCTGGCACAGTTTCCTCTACCTTTCTCTTCTTCCCTTTTTTCTCGCTCTTTTCCTTGTTCATATTGCGAGCCTGGACAGGCGTTGTGTAGCGACAGACGGTACAGAATACAAGGACAGGCGACGTGACACACGTGACAACGGAGCTAACTGGGTGTTGCTCCCCGAAGCATATTCAGCCATATCCAATTGGTCCCCTCCAGCTCCGCGTCGTACCACCAATTCAATGCGATAACAACATCGCCCGACTGTCTGACAAGGTGCCACCAGCCAACAGGAAGGTACAGCGTGTCTCCCGCGGCCAGTGTGATGTGTATCGGGTGAGCCTCTGGCGGCAACACGCCTGGAAGGTCGGGGTTTGGAACCGAGGACCATCGCACAGCCGGAGCTTCGGATGATGGCAGGAGGTAGAGTTCTGGAGTCGCATCAGCACGAGTGTACATGGCATGCGGGTATAATCTCTCTGTTTCCATGAGCAACCAGTCGACGATGGCATGCGACACAAACCTTGCAGGCACCATCCTTCACTCGGTGGCAGCAATGTAAACTGTTTGGAACCACGGACGACAGTGTAAATGTTCTCATAAGGGTCTACGTGCTCCCAATCACCCTCGAGAAATTGAAGAGAGATCATCGGGTACCAACCACTGTGTATGCTGGTAACGCTGTCGCTGCCCCCGATCCACAGATTTACGGCGTCAGGAGTACGATCTAGTCGGCTTCTTGGGACGGTTAGAAGACAGAACATGGACCGATAACGTACCCAGTGCATCGCGAACAAAGCAGACTTCGGGAGGGACGTCTGCTCGCAGGGCCACGAACTCCGAGCCATCTTCCCCGCTGGAGAAGAAGTCGTGCGAGTACAGGTTTCCGTTTTGCGATTGCAGATAGTAGACATATTTATCATTTGAGCCTTGGTATGGTCTGACGTGTCAACCAGAATGAAAACGAAGGATATGAGTCACCTAAACGCAACTTGTTGAAAAGATCACCGAGAGTCATCGACTCTACGAAAGGCTCGGTAAAGTATAGTCTTCCGTCCGACGTGCAGGTGACTGCATCTGCGCGACTTGGCATCGTTTCAATCATGCTTCCGAAAAATAGTCGCGGACGATTCGGTCATACCCATTGGGAGTCACCGCAACTGAGACAGACTGATCTCCCATTTTCCGGACGAGATACTCGTCTGTCCACTTTGTCAAGGCCGGAAAATCTAGTCCTAAGAGAGAGCGGGGGTTAACCTCGCTGGAACCACGCAAGTGGATGATCAGACTAGTACCCTTGATGACTACCGGTCTCGATAAATGCACAAGCCTGGAAAACTCCAGGGGCGTCGGTGGATAGTCCAGGACGCGATATGATGAGCCGTTCATGTCTGACCTTTGCCAGGGGGCGTTAACCATCCCGCCCACACGAAGCGGGGGCTTACCGAAATACTCTTTGGATATCCATCTCAACAACTCCCTACTGACGGGAGGCTGCTGCCCAGTGTCCTGATCATCCGACATCACGACGCTCATGCCTGGTCACGACGCCCAATGTGTGTGACACGCGTCACATGACGCACCTCTTGGACGCGTGTGTCAAGTGCCCCGACTCGGACAGGGCGCGTCACCACCCACCACCACCACCACCACCACCACCACCATGCCGGAGAGGCGGAGAGCGAGAACCACGGGCGGCCAGGTTAAAGTACAACGGGTACCATTTCTGTGTCTTTTTTGTGCCGGGCAACTTACGCGGCCACCGTTCGCGTTAGGCAGCAACGCAAACAACTCTGGAGGGTCTCTTTCGCCGGACGAACTCCAGCTCGACCTCTACTGAAAAAGTACAAGACCTGGACCACCCCGAACATACAGAACCGCTAGCCCCGTTCCCCCAAGCAGCCGACCCCCACCCTCCGACACGGCCGCCTAAACGACCGAACCCCAGTACGTGAGCTTGTTGCAGTCTATTTCAGCTCCAGATGACATGGCCGTGCACAGGTCGACTGTTTCCCATTTTCACGGCGGTCTCTTCCGCGTCAAACAAAGGAGAGGTCAGCGTGGACGACACCGAGGTCATAGACATCACCGAGGTTTCCACCAACATAGATATGTCGACAGAACCACCTCTATCGTCTGCTCATATGCTATCTCCTAGTTCAGAATACAGCCGCGCGACCTCGCATTCGCCTCCCCCTCCGGAAGCTCTAAATGTTCGTTGCTGCGAGAGTGCCACGAGCTTGCCGCACGCTGGGACCCACGAGTGCACGCGTCCGCACAAGACAAACAAGAATGGGGAGTCGAGTAAACGAGCCCTGGGGTTAGGGGATGTTGCACCTTTCCCTAGCTCGTGTTCGCAGCATGTTCGAGGACTGCAGCACTCTTATACTCCTGGTCGAGCACCCCTCAAACGTAACGTACTCTCAAGTTTCCGTCTATCAAATGAAGGAACGCTGGACTTCCTCAAGAAGTTGCAGCGGTTGGATAATGTTCCCTCGGCTCCTTTGAGCCATATCGATCGGTCTCTGACGCCCCGGCAATGCGAAGAGTACCTTCAGTCTTTCAGCCGTGATTATGCGGAATCTCATCCCGCTTTCGCACGGATAGCTATTCAACAGGAAGGGGTCCCATTGCGCCGTGCCGATATGTGGACTCGTCAGTTTCGTCCAAGACGCGCAAACGAAGTGCTGGGAAATGAACGACATGCCATCTATCTACGAGACTGGCTTAGAGCACTCGAGCTACACTTGCGAGATCACCGACCAGACAAACCAGTGCCCAAGGGTGCGGAAGCTAGAGCAACTAAAAAGGGTGCTTTGAAGCTGGTCGAGCCACGAAGGATGAAGCGACCTCGCGTTATCCGAGCTGTAACCAGGAAACGGGGCCATAAAAAAAGAAGAGTAGATTCGGACGATGATCTGGGCGACTTTGTGGTCTCTAGCGATGCGGATGAAGAGCAAGTGGATGATCTCCCCGAGGATTCAGAGGACGAGCTCGCATTCTGCCAACGGACTCTTGCTCGCCTCCATGGATGCGACACGACTGATGGCCACGAGGATGCATCCGGCATTCCTGCCACAGGAATGAACCACGCGGTGTCTCGACGACAGGAAGTTGCTCCAGCTCATTTTACCGGCAATCTGACCAATACCCTGCTTATAACTGGACCGCCTGGCTGTGGGAAGACTGCTGCGGTTTATGCCTGTGCCGAGGAGTTGGGATGGGAGGTGTTTGAGGTGTATCCTGGTATCGGAAAGCGCAGCGGAGCAAATCTGGAGCACCTCATCGGAGATGTAGGCAGGAATCACATTGTCCAGTCGGTTCACGGGCGTGGGCGACCGAGAATGACGAGAGTAGAGGTCAAGGAACGCATGGGACTCTGTGACTATCTGGGCAAGAGTAGGACGAGCCGATCGGGTGGACCTGGCGAAACACAGGAAGCAGGGACCGAAGGCCAGCCTATCAGCATAGAGGCTGATGGTCGGAAGGGTGAGGTGCGGTCACTGCCACCGGAGGAAGAGCAGACGGACGGGTCAGACAAGGGGGCCACGGGGGGGATGTGGCAAGCTGAGCCTGAGGGAACGAGACGGACGGTTGGGCAGTCAGTGGTGCTGCTGGAAGAAGTCGACGTATTGTTCAAGGAGGATGGGGGGTTTTGGCCGGCTGTGATTGAATTCATTCAATGCTGCCAAAGGCCGGTTGTAATGACATGCAACGGTGAGCCCCTCGTTGTGACGAGCTGGTGAAGGATGCGACGGTTGTGCAGATCCTGGTCTAGTTCCTGTTGGAGATCTGCCGATCCAGAAGGTCCTCGTTTTTGAGCCGTGTGCGTCGACCGTGGCGGCCAGGTTTCTCCAATGCTTGTCGCTGAGGGAGGGCTGCCTTGTTCCGCACGAAGACCTGGTGGCTCTATATGAAAGCACGCAGTGGATAGACGGGGTCAACATACGAGATGGGCCGCTCCATCCGAGAACGGGGCCATTGCCGGCGCCAGATCTACGACGGAGCATGATGCAATTGCAAATGTCGTGCGCGGGGGCGAGGCATGGATCAGGATCAGAGGTGCAGGAAGGAGAGGAGGCTGACGGACATGCTCGGCGATCAGGTCGACCAATTTCCGCTGAATGCAGGGCAGGGCCGGTGGGAAACCCAGCGGAAAAGGGGTGGTGGAGGCAGAGCGAGGTGCTGTCGCATGTGGACGCCGAGCTGTGTCGGCGGGGGACGGTGGAGGCAAGTCATGGACGACATTGTGGAGTGGAAGGGCTGACGCGCGTTGCAGGTGCTGAGCGGGGAGGGGGGGACGGAGGAGGAGGAGGAGGGGGATGTGGGGGTGGCGACGGGGGGGTGGGGGGGGGAGGGGCTGGTGTT